>JACEEZ010008188.1:612500-624104 GCA_016584305.1 Chionoecetes opilio
TCTCCTTCTCTCTCTCTCTCTCTCTCTCTCTCTCTCTCTCTCTCTCTCTCTTCTCTCTCTCTCTCTCTCTCTCTCTCTCTCTCTCTCTCTCTCTCTCTCTCTCTCTCTCTCTCTCTCTCTCAAATTAGTAAATACCCACACAGGTGAACCCACACATGACTGGACAGGTAAGAGGAAACGAAGCACTAATGAAGGTTACGGCGCGCTCTTCTAACCACGTCACAACACAACACGTAGAAAAAAACAAAAAGAAAATAGTGAATGAATGTCATTGTCCATGTGTATTTGCTTTGGCCAGCGACGCGGAGTATCTGTGAATCTAGGTGGCTCCTTTTAAAGTAAATCCGTGAAGGTGTTGCCTCTTTAGCCATTGTCCCAAAGCTCTTTAAGTTACGTCGAGAAAGTCAGCTGGAAATGAGTTACTCACTTTCATTTGGAGCTCAGGTGTTTGTATCTGGCTCAACCCATGACAGACAGACATACAGACACAGACAGCCAGCCAGCCCGACAGACAGACAGACAGCCAGCCAGCCAGCCAGCAGCTCAGACCAGACAGACAGCCCAGAAGTAGCAAGAAATCAGAAAAAGATGGTAATAGTAACAGTAAGTTTATCGTGATTGAGAAGAAAAATAATGAACAAAAAATATACAAGTAACAGTATTTTATCAAAGTCGTTAAGAAGAAAAAAATCACTTAACTATAAATATATTCTTGATCCTTTACCCCTTCACGCCTAAATCTTTCCTTTACTATAAAAAAAGAGGTCATCTGTTGTTAGCCATAGAACTACCAATTGTAGCTTAATATACCAAATTTGTTAGTGGACAAGGATACTAAACAGTCAGATCTATAGAATATTACTTTTATTCATTAAAATCGTCTAGTGGTATCCAAATTACAATGGAAATTACGTTCTGGGTCTCAAGGGGTTACAGGATTCAGAGAGGACGGAGGTAAGAGGCAGGAAAGGTTGTGGGTTTTTTTTTTTTTTTTAGGAAGTAACAGCGTGGTAGGGAAATGAAAATAAAGTTGTAATAGTAACTTTATCGTGATTGAGAAAATAAAGGAAAACATTAATTAAGAGAAGAGAGAGGTGAAAGGCAAGACAGGCTGTGGTTTTTTTTTTATGAGGAAGTGACAACGTGGGGGGAAAAGAATCTGACTTTTCCTCGTGTTTTTATTCTTTTCCTATTTCCGTCACGACATTCACAGTCTTTGTATATTCTATTTTAATCCTAAGCAGAGGTTTCGCTGCACCCAGAAGTCATGTTGCAATTTTGTTTTAACTATTCTTTCTTTTCGTTTTCGTTCTCATCAGCTTCGTCCGTGTTTTCCTTTTTTTTCTAAGGTCTGTCTGTCCGTATGTTTTGTGTGTGTGTGTGTGTGTGTGTCTGTGTGTCTGTGTGTGTGTGTGTGTGTGTGCGTGTGTGTGTGTGTGTGTGTGTGCGTGGGAGTGTGTGTGTGAGTGCTGTGCTTCACCTTTAGGCAGGAATATCATCATCAGCCAATTGGACAGTGAAATTCACAGAGTGATCATAACAAAAAGACATTATAGCAGTGAATGACCCGCTGTGCCACTGTCGCCGTGACCTGTAAAATGAAATTACTGTCACGGCAAACAACATGATGCAAACACACACACACACAGCCACACACACACACAACACACACACACACAGCCACACACACACACCACACACACACACACACACAGCCACACACACACACAGCCACACACACACACACACACAGCCACACACACACACAGCACACACACCACACACACAGCCACACACACACACACACACACACACACACACACACACACAGCCACACACACACACACACACACACACACCAACACCGCGGGATGGTCAGGTTGACAGCGTGTCGGGCTCCCATTCTGTGGGTAGGCGGTTCGAATCCTCGCGCTCCCGGGGATTTTTCACTGACAAATTCGGGCGGTTACTGTCCCCCTTGAGCAAGGGGATGGGGGTGTGTGGTGTGTGAGGTCCCAGCATTACCCTAAGGTCGGTAATAATGAGCTCCAAAGCTCTCACGGAGAGGGTGAAATTGGCGATCGCGAGCCAGCTCGCGTGGACAAGACCATTGGGTGAACACACACACCACACACACACACACACACACACACACACACACACACAAGGTACTCCGTAGTGTAGCGGTTAGCACGCTCGGCGCACAACCGAGAAAACCCGGGTTCAATCCCTGGGCGGAGCGAAGACAGACGGGCGGTCTTCTTAAAACAGGGTGTTAGCCGGGGGTTTGTGTCCCGCCTCACGGGGTGGTGGCTTCGGCCAACACTAAGCACTAAGGATGAACGATAAAATGTAGCTATGGGGACGGGGCAATACGAGCGTAGATCAGACCCTGTAAAATACAACTACAAGAACTAGATGAATACACACACACACGCACAATATTTTTAATAATAAAATTGATATACCTTTTTTCTTCAAAAATGTTAAGTTTTTTGAGATACCGATCATACCATCAGATAGAACACCTCAAACTTACCATTTGTTTCCCTGTTATTGTTTCCTCTACGAGAGAGAGAGAGAGAGAGAGAGAGAGAGAGAGAGAGAGAGAGAGAGAGAGAGAGAGAGAGAGAGAGAGAGAGAGAGAGAGAGAGAGAGAGAGAGAGAGAGAGAGAGAGAGAGAGAGAGAGAGAGAGAATTATATGGTCTATCATAGCATCTCGCACCCCCAAGAGGTCGGTTTCGCTCCCCCGGTTAAGAACCCGTGCTCTAGGACTGGTAATAGTTTCGCGGTTATAATGTCAAAAATATAAAAGCATAACATAAGAGCACAACGTAAGCTCCCAGGTATTTTTGTGAAGCTCGGCAGGGTAGCACCTAGGTTTTTTTTCTTCAAGTTTTCCTTAATTACTCAAAAACTATGATAGTTAGGTAAAACGTGCATGATGTAGAAGCATATATTAGATCAATGCCTTTCATTTGAGCTATAGCAAAAGTAAATTGGTTTGTAATTAACCGAGAAAATGACAAAAAAAATATTAAAGGTTCTTTTTTTATTATCAAAATCTATAACGTTTAGATAATTAGATACCGGCAATGCCACCAGATATAACACTAACACCTCAAGCTTAACATTTGTTTCTATATTATTGTTTCCTCTTGGAATAATAGATTCGCGTTGAAATGGCAAAAACCAAAATAATTATATATCACGATTGCTACCATAATTCAAATTCAATTCAATTCAAAATTCTTTTATTGTCATGAACATATACACAATATATATATTGACTTAATTTCTTCATTGTTACATGACAATGAGGACTGATACCTACTGGTATATTTTGCCCTTCTATTCTATATAATAACTGTATTAAATTATTAGAAGGCTAAATCTAATTTTCTTAAATGTTCTATTGTATGCTACATCCTAACACAAAAAAATAAATATAAAACATAATTTACATGGTCATGAAATATTTCTTAATTCTGTATATATACGTTGATAATGAGCAATGATGGTCTATAGTTGTTGATACCTCGTTCCATATACGTGTTCCTTTATATCTAAATGTTCTGTGTATCATTGTTGTTCTGCCTTGTGGTACACGAAGGTTACCTCTCTGTCTGGTGGGGTAAGAGTGTATATCCTCACTGGTAGGAAACATGCCTCTCAATGCTATCGGCACCAACCGTTTTACATACTTAAACATCAATTTTGTAACACAGTATGAATAAACTTTAGAAAATGGTAATATTTTGAGTGACTTAAACAATGGGGCAGTGTGATCCCTTGGTCTTGATGATGTAATTATTCTGACAGTTCTCTTTTGCAATATTATAATCTGCTGAGCATAACAATCATTTGCAGATCCCCAAACTTCTACACCATAAGTAATATATGGATATATAAAGCTGTTATACAAAGTAATCAAAGAGTTGGCATTTATACATTTTCTAGCTTTACACAAAATCCCAATATTTTTTGCTATTTTACTTTTTATATAATTAATATGATGGAACCAAGACCATCTTTCATCAATGACTACACCTAAAAATTTTGTTGATTCTACATGATCTATTTTAACCTGGTCAACATAAACATTGAGATCAGTTTTCACTGTTTTACCTCTAGTTCTGAAAATCATATAATGAGTTTTTGAAGTATTTAATGAAAGTTTACTAGCATAAATCCATCTCATCAACTTCTTCATTTCAGAGTTGATTTTTGTAAACAATTCATCAATATTTGGACCACTAAGAAATAAGTTAGTATCATCAGCGAAAAGTATTGGTACAAGCAGCGTCGAAATATTAATAATGTCATTAACATATATTAAAAATAGTAGTGGTCCCAAAACAGACCCCTGGGGAACACCAGATTTTAATTGTAATAATTTGATTCAACTTCATTATATAACACATACTGATACCTATTAGTTAAATAACTTTTAATCCAATTACGAGCTGTACCTCTTATGCCATACTGCTCCAATTTTCCTAACAAAATATCATGATTAACAGTATCAAACGCTTTACTTAAATCAAGGAATACTCCTACCACATCGTCTAATAGTTCACATCCCTGCACCGGTCCCTTCGGCCTAAACGTCTCACGGCCTAAACGTCTCACGGCCTAAACGTCTACGGCCTAAACGTCTCACGGCCTAAACATCTCACGGCCTAAACGTCTCACGGCCTAAACGTCTCACGGCCTAAACGTCTCACGGCCTAAACGTCTCACGGCCTAAACGTCTCACGGCCTAAACGTCTCACGGCCTAAACGTCTCACGGCCTAAACGTCTCACGGCCTAAACGTCTCACGGCCTAAAACGCTCACGGCCTAAACTTACGGCCTAAACGTCTCCGATACGTCTCACGGGCCCAACGTCAAAGCCGAAAGTTAAAGGCCGAAAAAACGGCCGAATCGACCCAACTCGTACGTTTGCATACACCTATGGCCAGAGCGCCTGTGGCCACGATGACCTCTGTCTATATCCTTCCAACATAACTGGCTGAGAATCACCCATTACGTTGTTGTTGATGAAGTCCAAAGTCAGGTTAACAAGGTCTTCATTTTCCTTTTCTTCAATCCCTTTTATTCTCAGATTGTTTCGTCTCGAACACTGTTCTTGTTGGTCCACTGCCTCTTTCAGACTTGAGACTTCCTTCTCAAGGTCACAGATTTTGACGTCACGCTCTTTAATGACGTCACGTAATTCATGCGCTTCTTTGATGAGACGTTCGCATATTACACTTTCAAGTTTTTGCACCACTTTGTCCTCACTTAGTGCACTAACGAAGGCCTTCACAAAGTCTTCTTGATTGATACCCATTGCTATAGATAAATGTCTGGACCACATCAGCAAGCTCGACTGGCGCCACTGCTTACACGTCACTGCTAGTCTGTCAACCACACCAGGATTAGTCTTACTGCATTTTCTTCTTTTCAACCTCACTCGTGTTTGCACTTATCTTGTCATTACCTTCACCACATGTCCACGCGCGGGTTTAAGCACTTACTGCATCGTAGAGCTTAACGCCAAGCTGTAATTCCAGGTAAGGTGTAGCGCAGAAACACACAGCCCTCCTCCTGCCGCCATGACAGACAGACTATAAGGCAGTCACAGATCCCACCGGTGGTTACCTGCGCCACGCTCCATTGAATATAGTAATGACGATTCAGAACAGACTACGGAAATTAAAAATTTCATCGCTGATCAAAAACAACATTTTATTTAACGTGTTTCAAGCCGTGTTGATTACCACACAAATAAAATCTTTTAGCAAACCACCATTTCGCGCGACAATTTGTTCCGGTGTTTAGCATTAGCATAGTAGTGAAGCCCTGTTAATGGGACGAGGAGAAAAATGGTTTGAATCCTTAATGACGCAGTAACAGCAGTTGTGTCCACGCAGAGGATACATCTTTGTAATTAACGTCCTGAAACTGTGCCATGAATTTACTGTACATCACACGTTAAGGAAAAAATATGTGAGCCGGTCGATGTGTTCATGTGATTGCGTTGAATGGTAATAACTCTTTGTGTTTCCGAGTCATGTGATATTCATATGAAAGAAACCAGGTTGCCGTACAGCGTGACCTCCTTTGCCGGGGTCATAACGGGTCATGGTGGGCCATCACACACACACACACACACACACACACACAACACACACACACACACACACACACACACACACACACACACACACACACACACACACACACACACACACACACACGAGGCAAATCTAGAGGTGATACGGATGGTAGAGGTAAAGATGGGACCATACCTAAGCTACGCGTGGCCTCGGTACTCATCTCCGTCGCAATAGCCCTTGAGCCTGATACGGATGAGCGTCATGAAAATTAAGTGAAAGAAAAATATATTGTAGTATGAAATCTAGGTGTTGATCAGAATTGCAGGAATAAAACTATATTTTCTTATGTTATTTACTATCTTTATATACATACCTACCAGTCCTACCTGCAGATACAAAATATATATACTTTTTGGGGGCATGGTTTTGCGAGTCCACACCCTGACCTCTCCCCTTTCCCTTTTTTCCCCTTTCTTTACGTGTTTGCACTCTTAGAAAAAAAGGGTAGAAAAAGGATATTTGTAGTGATGAAATACTGCTACCCTTTTTCTACCCTTACAAATATACCCTTTCGGATCGACGCAAATATACCCTTTTCCAACCCTCTCGTCTAAAAAGGGTAGATAAAGGGTAGATGAAGGGTATAATCGGCAGCATCTACCCTCCAACCTGGACATAGGGTTTAAAAAGGGTAGTGATGGTGCGATGTAACAATTCTACCCTTAATATACCCTTTATTTCTGAGAGTGTATGCTGTCTCTCCCATTCCCCCCTTCTCTCTTCACCATCTCTTCTACCATTTTCCTTTACTTTACCCTTCTCTCTTTCTACCCTCTACTTTCTCTTCTTACGCTCCTATTACTTGCTTTGATTCTATTACTCACTAGCCATGTTATTTTTTCTCTCTACACGTATCTATTTCTTGTTCTATGCTACTATCTTTTCGCCAAAACGCATCCCTGTCATGTCATACCTAACTCGTCTCTCCCACATCCACTCAAAAAAAAAAAAAAAAAAAAAAATCTGCTCTCTATTCTTGGCTTGTCATCATTTAAGTCTCACAACCTTTTTTTCTCACTTCCATTTCATTCCACTTTCTTCTCTTCCTTTTTTTATTTCCTTCCTTCACTCATCATGTTCCTTCTCTTCACCGTTATTATCCTCCTCCTATTCCCCTGTTCTCCTTTGCCGATTTTTTATACTTCTTCCCTCCTTCGTCCATGTCCTCCCGTGACCTTGGCGAGGACTTAGGGGGGGGGGAGAGAGAGAGAGAGAGAGAGAGAGAGAGAGAGAGAGAGAGAGAGAGAGAGAGAGAGAGAGAGAGAGAGAGAGAGAGAGAGAGAGAAGGCTGAGTCCATGTATCAGTTAGCAAGAACGTGATTCTGATTCCAGTGACATTGTTGCTGAATAATGAGTTACGTGTGTGTGTGTGTGTGTGTGTGTGTGTGTGTGTGTGTGTGTGTGTGGTGTGTGTGTGTGTGTGTGTGTGTGGGTGGAGAGAGAGAGAGAGAGAGAGAGAGAGAGAGAGAGAGAGAGAGAGAGAGAGAGAGAGAGAGAGAGAGAGAGAGAGAGAGAGAGAGAGAGAGAGAAAGAAAAGAAAAGAAAAAAAAGAGAGAGAATCGGGTGAGCTCTTAGTACTGTTATATAGATGTGGTGTTTGCAGGTTTATGTAACGGAATAGCGCCGTGACTTCGTTGTAGAGCAATGTAGAGTGGAAAAAGAAGGGAAAACGTAACGTATTTTCAAAAGACATCCAACTCCATTTTCATCTAATTACCCCTTAGTTCCAGAGAGAGATTTCGAGTTTACTTTTTTTTTGTCTGATTGTCAAGGGCGAGGAAGAGACAGGCGTGGGAAGCAGATGGAGGAGAGGAGGGGAGGGAAAGGAGAAAGAGGGGAGGAGAGGAGGAAAAGGGGATGGGAAGGAGGGGAGGAGAAGGAGGGGAAGGGGATGGGATGGGAGGGGAGGGGAGGGGAGGGGAAGGGATGGAGGGGTTGGGAGGGAGGGGAAGAGAGTGAGGGGAAAGGGGGGAGGGGTTTCTGGGAGTGACAAGTGGCCTCTTGTCCCTAGTGGAAACTTTGTGCACCGTCCTGAAAGGCTCCTTTGATTTCCTTCTGCAGGAGCGAGAGTGCCAGTTTGCTTCCCCCCCTTTCCCCCTTTTCCCCCCATGCCCTTGCCTTCCTCCCCCCCCCCGCTACGGCTGCTCCTCCTCCACCCCCTTCCCCCTCCCCCTCCGCCCACACGTCTCCCCCGGCACAGTCAAGCGTTCCTTCATACATTTTCTCTCTGCTTATTTGCTTTTCTCATTTCCATTGTCCCTTGTCCTTGTTTCTTCTTCTTAATTCTTAATAACTACGTACACCATCAATCCAATATCCGTAATACTTCAATACTTACAATACAATACAAGACAATAATCATACAATACAAACAATAATGTAATACAATACAGTCCGTAATATTTGAGGAATAGTTATCATTCATTGTGTGTTTTTACTAAAGGTTTAACGTATCATGGGTGCATGATACTCCCTGCATGATTCTTATAGAGATTTTATTTGCGCCACAGGTTTCAGGTTGATCGTGATGTCCTGCAAGTTTATTTACGTAGTTTTTCGCCTGAAAAATAAGATAGTTTTGGACAGAAGTGAGCGTAAGAATCTTATGAAGCATATCAAAATGTATAGGAATTTATATCGTTTAGATGCGAGAGTTGAAGACTTGAGATGCGCAGTTTTTTTTTTCTTCCTATCTTTTTTCTTTGCCATGCTCTTTATGCCTTGTCTTTACTTCTGAACGCATCAACATGTGTCTATACCTTCAAAGACACAATATATGTATGGCACTATTTCGTAACATGAATAATATTTACGTGTGTGCTGTCCAATGCCACTAGTAGAAGAAAAAGGGAAACAGATAATAGCCACTTGCAAAGGAGACAAAGTTATCACGGAAACAAGTTGCCTCCATCAGTTTCCTCTTATTTTTCTCACTTGTTCTCTTGTGTCGGTGAAATTCGTAGCAAGAAGAATATATGGGACGTACTTCCCACTCTCGTACTTTTCAGAGACGTGTATAATTCGTCCATTAGTCTCCTTCACGACAATGTGGGCGCGTCGTCGTCTAGAAGCGATCTCTCTCGGTGGCGACGACAGGCGGGAGACCTCGACGTCCACTTCAGGCCGGGGAGAGGAATGATGCCGAATAGGGAGGCGATTAGCTTCATCTGCACGCACATTGGAGGGTGTTGGCGGGAAGTGTTGGCGGGAGGGTGTTGGCGGGAGGGGCGATGGCGGGTGGGCTGCCGGGTTGATGTTGTTACTCCATTCTGTTTCACGTGTTGATGTAGCATAGCGGAGTGTGGGGTGATGAATACCACTCCCGAAAAATATATTTGTTGCCGCTTTTTTGTTGTATTTTTTGCGCTAGGTACTCTGTGTGTGATTTTTTATAAAGTCTGATAAGTTTTGTGCTGTTTGCGCCTTGGATACTCTGAAGTAACGTTGTGATAGGGTTGTTAAGTACCTCGTTATGTCGTGTGTTCAGCCCTGCCCGTATTGCACCAGTGAAAGGTTTTGTCTCTTAACTAATAAAGACACATGTAAACGTTCATCATATTCTGCGGGTTTATATTTTACTTGGCCAACCTTTACTTTTTTTACACAACTTGACTTTATTTCTTCTTCTTTTTACAACCTTGTTACCAGAGTCTCGCAGCATTTCTTGATATCCTTGTTTCTACTTATAAGAATAATTTGTGAGACCGCAAAAACCGATGAAGATACTTTAGATCTATCCATTACTGGTTAATTCTTAGGATATTTCAATGTTTTTAATTCTATCGTTTTATCTATATTGTTTGGATTTTATGTTCAAAATTGCCACATTAGTATAAGGGATTACTTTTAGTCCGAGTATTCTCATCATGAATCATAAATAGGAATTGAGTTTCTAATCTCTTTATGACTTTTGCTTTTTCGTTGTCTTTGCAGAAGCTCTTAGGGTGATTGCTGTCGAGTGTGCGTCGATTACTTGCATCATCCTCGCGGCCACGGTGAGTTAAAATATTTGTGCTTTGTTTTACGATTTACTTACTTACTTTCACTTACTTTACTTACGATTTTGTTCAACTTTTTTTTTCTTCTATGTTTTCTAATAGTTTCGTTTTTCCATCTTTTGTTTTCTCTGCCATGCTCATATTGGCTTTTTCCATCTTTTTATTTTCTTGCCATGCTCTTATTGGCCTTTTCCATCTTTTTATTTTCTTGCCATGCTCATATTGGCTTTTTCCATCTTTTTATTTCTTTGCCTCTTATGTTTTCTCTTATTATTGTGCCTTTTTTCCATCTTTGTATTTTCTCTGCCATGCTCTTATTGGCTTTTTCCATATTTTTATTTTCTTTGCCATGCTCTTATTGGCCTTTTCCATCTTTTGTTTTCTCTGCCATGCTCTTATTGGCTTTTTCCATCTTTTTATTTTCTTTGCCATGCTCATATTGGCTTTTTCCATCTTTTTATTTTCTCTGCCATGCTCTTATTGGCCTTTTCCATCTTTTTATTTTCTTTGCCATGCTCATATTGGCTTTTTCCATCTTTTTATTTTCTTTGCCATGCTCATATTGGCTTTTTCCATCTTTTTATTTTCTTTGCCATGCTCTTATTGGCCTTTTCCATCTTTTTATTTTCTCTGCCATGCTCTTATTGGCTTTTTCCATCTTTTTATTTTCTTTGCCATGCTCATATTGGCTTTTTCCATCTTTTTATTTTCTTTACCATGCTCTTATTGGCCTTTTCCATCTTTTTATTTTCTTTGCCATGCTCTTATTGACTTTTTCCATCTTTTTATTTTCTTTACCATGCTCATATTGGCTTTTTCCATCTTTTTATTTTCTTTGCCACGCTCTTATTGGCTTTTTCCATCTTTTTATTTTCTTTGCCATGCTCTTATTGGCTTTTTCCATCTTTTTATTTTCTTTGCCATGCTCTTATTGACTTCTTCATGTTTTTTTCACCCTCCTTTTTTCTGTCTTGAATCAACGTTACGTAGCAAACTAGTGGTCTACATTTACGTTCATGAGAAACAGATTTGAGTAGTCCTTACCTTGCCTTACTTATAACATGAAAAACGTTATTGTCCAGTAATACATTAAGTCGCAGATGTCTTATAACTATAAACCTTTTTTTTCACCGAGGAATGTTACCATCATTATAAGTAATTTTTCTAATGTATTTTTAACATTATTTTTTTATGTATTTTAATTTTTTGGGACAGTCTCTCCACGTTCATCTCGTTCTTCGCATGATATACTTTTTCTGTTCTTCATCATTGACTGTGGTCTTCACTAAGTATACAGTATGATCTTTCTTTATGAGCTAATCAGTACCCTTTCTTTCTATTGACGTTTATGTAACTGATGAATATGGTAAATGAAAAATGTTCCCTACACCCAGATACTATATTGTGGTGATTCTATCTGGTGTTTGGTGTTATGTGTGGT
>JACEEZ010008190.1:0-35000 GCA_016584305.1 Chionoecetes opilio
TTCAGCTGTTGCAAAAAAATTTCCCATAATTTAGGTTAAGTTTTCCCTCATAAAAAATATGCCACCTTATCATTTTATAGCTCAAAAGCTTTACCAACTGCTGTGCTTTTCCCTTGTAAGTTTTACCTCCATAGGAAGCTTTTCCTATTCCACTCCCGTGTAAACAAAAATTTTGGTTACAGTTTATTTTATCACTCTGTGGAAAACCCAAAATCAAATGTTTTTTCCCCTGCTACAGTTTCTTGTCCTCATGCAAAATACATATTTTAATTTTAATCATGCCTTTAGCACATGATTCTTACAATTTAAATATAAGGTGTCCCCATCTTCCTGTTAACTTCCATGTTTTCTAAAGTTCTTTTAAAAATGTGTAAACTTTATTTTTTTCTATGCCATCAATTTTTACATTCGCTGTGTAAAATATTTTCTAAATGTATTGATTTATTTCATTTATGTATGTGTTGGCAAACTTGGTTTTTGCCCCCACTATGCACACAGCAGCAGCCTAAGCAGATGAGCCTTCGTCTTACTTGCCTCATTCACAAATTTTTAAAACTTTTACTTGAAGATTTAAGTTTACAATTTCTTTACTTGAAATTTTAAGTTTTTAAATTTTTCCCCTGTAATTTTCACAGCTATTTTTCGCAAACATTTTGATTTTGCTAGCTACCGTTTTTCGGTCCGTAAATTGCTAAAAACCTTACATTTAACTTTTATTAACAGTGATATTTCCATTATGGATTTCCCACACTAGTAGGGGCCATAATGTATATAATTTTTTCCGGCCATGTCTTTTTTTTGATTTGAACATCATGTAAAACCATTTTTTCCATATTTTTTCTGTTTATTTAGCTCAGATTTACTCATTTTTTGCGATAGGGAATTTGCTTGGGAAGTTTATAGTTTTTATTTTTATATATTTTTTAGCCTTTAGTTAGGGGTTACCATTTGTTATTCCCCAGCTAATTTTATTGACTAATTTTAGGACAAAATTTTTAAACGGCCCGGCAATGCGTCCCATTTTTTTTCTCCAAAAAATATAAAAAACTTTATAACTATTCTAGTGAATTACAAAAATTCACACAAGTTCACCTTTTTATGCTTCCAATAGGATATGTGCATGTACTAACATCAAAAGAAAAAGTATTTTTTAAAACTTATAAATTAATTTAAACTAGTAATATATTTTAATTATACATTTTTTTCTTTTCCTCCCTGTTTTACCGTGAGACCCCCATGAACACCTTGCACTCTAAAAGCCCGAGCTAAGTATTCACAGGACAAATCCCTATTTGTCAGCATAAAGTTAGGATCAACAAGAATGAAAAAAGCCGAATTACGGGAGGAGAGGAAAAACCTCGGCCCACCTCGCTAAACAGGTATCTCTGGCACCCCCGGGTGTGTTAAAGACACAACAACAAAACATAAAACGGCCAACAAAATTTAAACCCAAACTGTTCAGGCTATTGCGGGGAATTAATCCAAATACAAAAACACGGGTAAATGGAACACTTGCCGACGAAAAAAATTGGGGCCCCCGTCGCCGTCGGCGAGAATTTCCCCTATGGGCGACAGTTCCAGGATAGTCTAGTTACTTGGTAAGGGATACTTAGTTGGGTGGGGGCTTTAAAAAAGGCCTGGGTTCTTACCTACGCTCGTGTAGATTTATTTCTTCATTCGAGTATTCAAAACCCCTTTTTATCAGGGTACAATTGAATATTAAGGGGCTTTTACATGTATATACTACCGAAAATCTCCGATTTCAGCCAGAAACTTTTAAGTTGGTTAAATAAATTAGGTTGGGTTGGTTAAAAGAGGGGGTTTGGGGTTTGAAACAGATATATCAAAAAAAAAAAAAAATTTCAATAATATGCGGTGCAAAGCGGTGAAAAGGTTTTGGGGGGGGGGCATCCCCCCATACCTGTAAACAAAAATTTATTCCGAAAAAAACGAGGGCCACTTTCTTCAGTACCATAAAAAACGTTTCAAAAAAAGATTCTAGCGAGCCAAAGGGGCAGGAAAGAACAAAATTCTCCAGGTCGGGTAAATTTTTGCGTTATAAGTTTGTAATTTTTTTGGTGTGGTCTCGCCAGGGGTTTTAAAGGCATACGTCTTCATCTTTATTATTTTCCCCTGGGGGGGGATGATATTTTTTTTACTTCTGACTGTGCATTATGATTGGCTAACAATCCAAAGGTTATGAATTTTTTCTTCTGATTGGCCAAACGACAGTAGCGATTCCATTCCTCTGGCCGGTACGGAACGGAACGAGCTTGAAGAAAGCATATCGTGAGCAAAAAAATTTTGGCAATCCCTTGCAAATACATTTTTGTGGTGTTCGTCCCCCAAATCTAAGATGGCCGCTAAAAACGCTTAAAAGGGGTTTTTTTGCGGGGGATTTCGCTTGCAACGACATTTTTTTCGCTTGCAAGGGTCACTTTCCTCTTGCTGTTTCCTGCAGAAAACGTTTTCGTCGCTTGCTCCTGAGATGGCAGGGCGGCGGCTGAGATGTAAACAAAACATGGCGGCGGACCAGTTTCTCGATTGATTTTATACTGGATCAGTTCTCTGATTCTTCTAATTCAGAGGATTCTTCCAGCTCCTCAAAACGAAGGCGAGCAAGTATTATCATCATGTCTTCTGCTAAGTGTATGGCCGACGGAGGCTGTTCGCTGTGTTGTGTGTGTAAAGACTGTTTGACTGCATATATAGGAATATGTAAAGATGTGCCGGTTATTTTATCCTTAACTAGCAGAAAGGGTGACCTCCGGGCACCTTTCTCCTAGCTCCTGCGGAGGGCTGTGGGCCTGCGGCCCAATGGGGGGCCTGCGGCCATGTTGTGTTATGATGATACCTCTTAGCAAGTTTTTGCTTGCCACGCCCACCGGGGTCGGACACGCCCCTCAAAACATCTTCCATCCCCCCAAGTCGATCACGGCCAACAATTTTGGACTAGTGTCAAGTCTGTATCTCATACGGTTTAGCAGCCACAGCCGTTTTCAGGTTGTTTTTGCTGGCCACGCCCACCAGGGTCGGCCGCGCCCATCAAAACATAGCCTATGTTCTCCGCTGGGTCATGAGGATTCCAAATATGTGCGGCATATTGGGTTTTGGCCATCTGTAGCCGAGTCTATAACGAACATACAGACACACAGACAGAGAGACAAATATTGAGATTTATATATATATATATATATATATATATATATATATATATATATAAAAAATATATATATATAGATTTCACGCCGCAACCTCACTTACCTGATTAAAGATTATAGAATAAGATATTAAAAAAGGGGTGATAGATTTTACAAAGTACACTACTGTCACATTTTTTGAAGCACAAACCCCCGTTAGCCCGAACGCGACAGTCCCCAAACAAACATTTCGCTTGCTCCCGCAACAAAAAACAACAACAAATTCTTGTGGTCGGGAAATCATCTTTCCGGATGATTAAACAGCAACGAAATTTGAGCAATAAAAATTTTTTTCGCTTGCAAGCGAAATTTCACTTGCCCCCCCCCGGCCAAAAAAAAGCTTTAAAATTTCGTAGGGGGTTTACGTTACGAACGTTCGTTAAGTTAGAACGTTTCGACACCCAGCCCTGAACTGTTGTCGCTTGGTTGGAAAGTCTGTCTCCATGAAGGGCAGAAGTCCGGGGCGCTGTAATATTTTAAATTTCTCTCTCTCTCTTTCCCCCCCCTCCTCTTTTTCCCCCCCTTCTTCTCTCTCCCCTCTCTCTCTCTCTCCCCTCTCCTCCCCTCTCCCCCTCTCTTTTTCTCCTCCCCTCTCTTTTTCTCTCTCTCTCTCTCTCTCTTTTTTATTAAATTATTACTATTATCGTCATTAAATTTTTTTTAAATGACGGAGGGTGAGTGAGGAAAGTCTTAAAAAAATAAAAAAGATTCGGGAAAGCGCGCGGTCAGTTGTCCTTATTATGAAAAATTTCTCGGGAAATGATCAATTATCACTTTTTGATTGTCACTCAAATTGTAAGTTATATTCAATTAAAAAAATTTAAAATCCGGGGGAGAGGAGAGAGAGAGAGAGGAGAAGAAAGGGGAAGAGAGAAGAGAGAGAGGGAGAGAGAGAGGAGAGAGAGAGAGAGAGAGAGAGAGTGTGTCTGAGGAAACGTATCTCGGGGGCCAAACAGTTGCTATAAAATTTGGTAGTCTGCTTCATTTTCACTATAAACTCGAGGACACCATCAGAAAACTACAGTGAAAAAAGTGAGACTGTGTGTGAGGTGTTCTAGCGGTAGAAACTTTCGGGGATGAGCGGGGACAAAGGGGTGCCAAATGGGGGCCAATGGCAAAAATTTTCAAAAACCGGACATTACTTAGCGTGGTCGACTGTACATAATTAAAAATCTAAATGTGAAAACCTGTTGCTTGATCTTTCTTTTTGTCCAATACGACTTTCCCTCCCCAAATCCCTCCCATTACCTACGGGTACTTATGTTAAGTCTATGATTATTAAATACTTTCCTTTTTTGGAGGGAAAAATATACAGCGGGGACAGGGCAGTGTTTTTGAAAAGTACGGGAATTATCGTATTTGTACGATAATTTGACTATCCGTACATTTAAAATGGATGTTGAGAATCGACAAAAAACGATATTGACTCCAAATATAAATTTCATTATAAGACATACAAAAATTGTCATCGCAAAAAAAAAAAAAAAAAAAACCGGGGTCCCCAAATTCCGTGCGCGCGGGAGAAGAGAGGAGCGAGATAAGATATTTGGGGTCCTATCAGACACTTTCAAGTACCAAAACAAGGTTATTGACTATACAAAGCGCCACCCCGCCAGGACAATTTGGTGGGCTCGAAAAAGCTGACCGAAAAAGGCGCAGGGATCGCAACACCAGGCCGTGATTCTACCAACGCGCCACCCTGGGGGGTAAAGAGAAGAGAGGAGAGAAAAAAAAGAGAGGGGAGAAGAAGAGAGAAGAGAGAGAGAGAGAGAGAGAAAAAGAGAGAGGGGAGAGTTTGACTTTTTTCTCCTTTGCATGACTGGGTTTGGAGCGTTTTTCCCCATTGAACGTAGATTGTGAGAGATAAATTAGCAAAGGGTTACCAAGACAAAAAAGAAACGCTTCTAACGGGAAAACCCTTTTGGTTCCTTCCAGAGCGAGGTGTAAGGGAAAAGGGAGATTGTGTTACTTTTTATTCCTACACAGAATATATATCGATGACAAAATACCAACTATCATTATAAGCGCCAGCTGACCGGGTAAAAAATAGAGGAGGAAAAAAATTTCCTTTTTTTTTTTGGGGTGATCTACGTAAAGTTCTCGAGTTCACCTTTTTTTTGAGTCATTAATGTTTACTAAAAAAATATTTTTTTTTTTATTTTAAATTTCATTTATTTTGGAAAAAAATAAATTAAAATGGAATTTTTTGTCAGATTTGGTAAATTTATATTTGGTAAAAAAATAAAATATTTTTATATGTGGAAAACGAATTTTTAGTTATAGTTTTATCTACTGACTATATTTTTTTAGCTAATTGTACGACAATCATCTGCAAATCGATATTTTGGTGGCTTTTGGGAGATAAAAGTGGGCTACAAAGTTTCACAAACCCCGGTACAGGGAGGGGGAGCAGCAGCTTTTTCTAGAGTCAGTGTTCGTGTCAGTGGAGGCCTGCACCGGCTTTGAAATTTGTTTACCAAATTGGTGGGTGAGCCGCATCCATCACTGTGGTATAAATTTCATATTCTCCCTGGTACTACCTACCACTTAATATAAGCGCTCAACTAATAATTATAAATGCAAATAGTATGACTTCTAAAGAATGTTTAATGTGATTGACAGAAGCACAAGTAACAATGCGTAAAGTAGCAGAGACGTGGCACCACCGCATAAACTCTAAAAATATATATTTGAATGATTTTGTTGATTTATGAGTGAGTACGCCAACCATCAAAGTACAAATTAGTACTCGAAGTAGTTTTTTTGGCAAATAAAATACAGTTAAGCTAATGTTTATCATTATTATGTATTCAGTGTTCAAATAATATTCGGCGCCAAAATATTTAACATCATAACCTGTTATCTAGAAACGTAAAGCCATGTAAAACTATTAAAGCTTGATACATTTTCTATATATAGTCAAAATAATCTTATTGAGACCGAACTATTTTGTCATGCCGAAGAGGTTACGCTCTCTCTTGCTGGAAAATGAGACAAGAGTCCACAGCGGCTTAATGCAGGCGTTTGAGAGGCAAGCTTGCCCGCACTTGGCCGTTCGCGGCCTCTCTTTAGCCTGCGGTGGGCCGCCGGGGATGGTTTGCTGGGCTAACGGTTATATACTTTTTTTTGGGGGCGGGCCCATTAGAGGCGCGGGTCCAATGCAGTTGCATCGCTCGCATCGCCAGGGCCGGCCCAATTAGGTGCAGGGCCCAATGCAAGGAGTACGGGCGTTGCAAAAATATAACACACTTTTATAGTTCTGTTTAATGCATGGACTCAGATATTAATGCAAATGATTCGTTACGAATTATAAATGTAAAACAAAGATTCCTAATCCATTGTGCGGGTTGACATCATTCACTGCTCCAGTGCAGTTTTAACTGTTGTTATGTAACTGTATTTTGCAAATTGAATATATTTGCAAAGTATTTTGAGGCCTTTATACGGTCAGAAATTGTCTTCTGAACTTTGTTACCCATCAGCTGAATCAACTCCTTCTGGATATGCTTGCCAAGGTAATGGTCATGGATGGATCTCTTCATCCTTGATTCGTCTCAAGTGTTCTTGCATGACAGGATCAAACTTGGCACTCAGATGGACTAGGCCAAGAAAATTACCATTTTTAGGTTCAAAGAGTTTATCAACAGATCCTCGGAAAGCAATGATATGTTCTGAGAGAAACTGAACAATAGCAAGGAAAAAAGGTGGCGCTGTAAAACATTTTGCCACCAAAGAGCAACCCTTCTGTAGTCTTTGATCAGCCTCAAACCATTGAACACATTCCTGCAAGTGACCACTGGACTTTTCATGGCTAACTAAACGCACACTTGCATAGGACCAGTCATGAAACCCATCAGAGGACTGCGCGGCATTAATACTGGAAAAAGCTTAAAAAAAAAAATCCATTTTTTTCTAACTGAATACACCAGCCATTTTCTTTGCATCAAAGTAACTAAGAACAAATAAACCTACTTCGTATACGAAAAACAATCTGGCCGCGCATCTGGCAACTCAGGTCAAATTGTGGCGTAGACGGAGGGCCTCGAGGTTAGTTGCTTCGCTGACCTGGGAGAGAGCGGTTGGGAGTCTCTCGCTGGAGGTCAACTGAGGTCACTGCATTCATTGTAGTGTTCTCGAAATACCGAATATTTGTGATGTTTTTGGATGCACTACTACTTTAGACAAACGTGTGAGAACAGACAATATATATAATATAATTATATACAGTATATATATATATAATATTATATTGAGAGAGAGAGAGAGAGAGAGAGCGATGTGAGTGGGAGAGAGGAGAGAGAGAGATGAGAGACGAGGGGAGGAGAAGGGAGAGTGAGAGATGGATGAGAGGCGAGAGAGACGGAGTGGGAAGAGATGAGAGGAGAGGTGGAGTGTAGAGAGAGAAGATGTCGCCGGAGGTGAGACGAGGGTAGAGGAGAGGAAGAGAGAGAGTGAGGTTGCGGCAGCGGAGCGAGGGGGGGGAGAGAGTCGGATGGAGCGGGGGGGGAGGAGAGGCGACGGGATGGGAGAGGGAGAGACGAGAGAGGAGGGATGCGGGGAGATTGGAAGCGAGAGAGAGAAGAGAGAGAGGGAGAAGGAACAAGAAGGGATGCTACCTCTAGTATGCGTTTTTATACCGTTTCTGTTTTTACCTTAGTGGATGCGGTTTTTCTACGGCTTGCTGCTTCTCTTCTTTAGTATGAGGGTCTACCGCGCTTGCCCGCATACCGTGGGTTTAATGGAGTTATTTCCTGCATTTATTTCTTGATTTTACTGCTTCGGCCATGGGTATTCCATAACAAAAAAAAAAAACACCCGTTCTAAGATTTCACACAAACTCAGCTTGTGTTTAATTTGTTGTTCATATCCGTATATAATGGAAGAAGCATTCCCCTTGACGAACAGAACGTGTCGTTTTGAGCACTGTAGTGCCAACCTGGCTAATTACCCCGTTAAAGGGTCAACGCCAAAACCTGGCGTGACTCACGCCGCCGTGGACACAAATTCCTCCCGCACTTCCTCGCTCCTTGCTTATGCGACGAGGATTCTCCAGTTACCTGCCACCCACCACAAGAGGCAACACATCACTCTCTCTCCTGTTCCTCGTGGACCTCCTCCGCTTGTTACTTACCTACATATTCCCGCCGTAATAAACTTGTTGTGAGAACCAGTGTTTGGTGTTTACCCGTGTCTCGCTAAAGTGAACAAACAGAGCACCCTTTACTTAGACAGCGAAGTTACAGGCCTGAATCCCACATCTCTCACGCTTTCGTTTTCCTGCATTGATACTAACACACCGATGACACAGATCTGCTTGGCTGTGGTGCATCCATAAGATATTACTTACGAAGAAATGCAACTGCAGTTTCTTCTGACTTAGAACACGTCGGTAAGACCGTTCAACTTCAATTGTGGAGTGAAATACACGGAGGTGGAAGTTTGGTACTAAACTGAGGAAAGTCATCTTTGTTACCCTTATATAGGACAACTGTGAAACTATGATTAACCTGACCTGTGTTAGCTACATGACCTATGACCTGGGACCAGTAACAAATTCCTTCCAATGCAGGGGTAGGAGACCTTTTGACCATTGTAGGGATCACACCCCACACCACTGTAGACTGCGGTACTTCGGTAGAAAGCATTTACTAAAGTAGAGCACCAAAAGAAAGTTCAGAGCGAGGCGGGAGAGAGAGAAGTGAGGTGCGGTGAGGTCAAATATAAATACAGTGGGAATGAGTCAGAGAGATCAGCACTGATGAGATAATATACAGTTTTCGTTAATTGCATGCCCCTGACGCCAGGACATGTTTCAAAATGAGAATTTGAATGCATACATCAGTATTGTGTGAAGATCTCCTCTCTCTCTCTCTCCTCTCTCTCTCTCTCTCTCTCTCGCTCTCTTCTCTCTCTCTCTCTCTCTCCTCTCTCTCCTCTCTCTCTCTCTCTCTCTCCTCTCTCTCTCTCTCTCTCTCTCTCTTCTCTCTCTATATATATATTTTATATATATATATATATATATATTAGGGTGTCCCAAAGAAACCGACGTGTATCGGACGGCACTCCAGCACATGTTGCCCTTGTTCCTGTCTGTTGACAAGTCACAACGGAAAAAGTTCAGGCTTCCTCTCTCGTTCTTTACTGGGCGAGCATTCGTTTCAGTTTTCCTGCTCGGCGTCAGAGAGGTGAGGTAGTCGTCGCGTGTGTCGTGTCGCGTGTTGTTGTCCTTGGTCGGTTTGTTCTCAACTACATCTAATTACAACTATCTTAGTGTGTGAACTTAGTCGTTTAAGTGTGTGCCTGGGCATATCCCTGTATTTCCATCCCATATAAATAATGTAGCTAATGCCTATGTATGTATTATCGATGTAAAATCAAAAACACTGTATTCTGGGTCTCTTTTGTGTTCCCAGGTCTAAACGTTGATGGCGTGTGAAAGGACGATCTACGGACGTTGGTATGGCTACTGGAGAAGCCCCCAACATCGTCATTCCCGGGGAATCATCTTCTGTCGAGAGGACGAGGTTCTCCAGGTTTTTGTTCCACACAAGATCCATAAAGGAGGTCTTGTGCTGCAGCAGCTTCTACCGCTGAGAAGGTCTGGAAGTATGGCGACGTGCGGAACATCGACGTAGGATGTGTCGTGGAGTGAAGAAGGAGATCCTCAAAACTGTACGAGGAGTATGGCTCCTTGGCGAAATCCAAGTCACGAAGACAGAGACGGAAAGAAATGAAGAGGATGCATCTTCAGAGGACAGCCTCGAAGGACATGTTCGACATCGCGCATTCCAAGCAAGGAAAAGCGAAGATCCCCGAGGAAGACAAGGCTTTCTTGGGAGACGGCAGGCGCATGGGATGGCTTCGGACGAGAAGCTGAAGCGAGCGACTTGAGGAGAACGACGTAAGAGACAAAGGATGGAGGAGGGAGTATGAAGAAGGAAGGAAGCGGCTGCTCGTCATCCACTTCTTGATCGTGACGTGGCTTGGACGAACGGCAAACCGGTCCTTCTTGAAGTTGAAACGCCTCCACAACCGAAAGCTGTCCCTAAAAAACGAAGGCGGAACCAATAAGAACGGGGTGGAGTAGGAATAAATACCTAAATATACATAACAGATATTTCACATTCGTTTCCCTGTACCTAGGCTCTTCTGAACACGATAGAGTGATCAGAATGAGACAATGGGTCGACTCTTAGAGGAGCTACACAACGTCGTTTGCGCGGCCACCATTAAATATTGCCAATTTTCACGAAAATTTGGTTTGGATTGGAATCACTTTCATTTGACAAGGAACCGAGCAGCATGTGCTGGACTTGATATCATTATTTGTTTTTCTACTAAACAAGCCTGGCCAACCCTAATATATATATATATGTAATACATATATACATATATAGATATATATATATATATTATATATATATATATATATATTATTTATAATATAATATTATATATATATATAATATATAATAAATATATATATATATATACTATTATATATATAAAATATATATATAAAATATATATATATCTATATATATATTTTATAGATATTTAGATTATATATATATATAGTATATATATAGATAAATAATATATATATATATATATATATATATATATATATAATAATATATAGAGATATATATATTATATAATATTTACATAACATTTACCTATTTATGTATTCAATAGAAAACAGTATTAAGATAATTTCCAACTGATATAATGATGAATATTGGAATGAGGTAGCTAGAATAAACGGGAGCACATGGACATATGAGGTCTCCCATCTTCTTTCTATTCTTCATCCATCCACGTATTTCTCCCATTTTCGTTGATACGCCGATGACATACCTTTTAAGCTCGCCTGTGCGCGGGATTTCCTATATCTAGCTATTTTCTGCTTCTACATCACCTCCCCATTATATCATTGCGCTGTAGGTAGGAATTTGAACATTATCTGCATGCTGCATCTTTGGGAATTCATGGTTCAAAATCTAACTTATGTAGACCCTTTGTGACCAGGAAAAATCTCCATGAGCTGTGGAAAGAATTTTTGGCCAGAGGCAGGATTCTCATGAATTTTTCAATAAAGCTAAAAACTAGGATGCTGGGTTCTGTGTTACGTAGCGTATGGTTATAATTATATGTATGTGTTAATCGATACTTAATACCAGTATGTCTGAGTGTCTGTGTGTCATACGTACTGGCGCTATGGGATTGCTGAATACTGCCACCTTTAGATGACATTATACTGACCCAAGCAGCCACGCCATCCGGGACATCCTGATGACGTTGGATAGCCCGGATCTTGGGAAACCCACGACAGAAACACAGGAGATTCGAGGAGACCGCGTTACAGGGCGCTCCTACTCACGAAATTTTCAGGGGTCTGTTTGTACACACACCCAGGAGGTGTGGAGTACTTTGTCACGACATTAAACGTTCCCGGCTTGTCTATAGACATTAGTTTCATTGGCCGTTACTTAAAGATCTGCGGGGCATTACTAATGTATAAATCTCACCGTGTACAGATATATATATATCATATCCTGTAATTATTGTTCTGGTATTTACTGATTAACAAAGCCTTTATTAAAACACCGCTCGACCACTTTAATTCAGACTACCATCTGAAGTGTCTGGCAGGACGGGTATACCGGCCACCCATCAACCTTGCACTTCTGAGGCAACAACCCTACTGTGTTCACCCAAACAGTTGTGAAAGTATTTTCGTACTTGGGTTGACCTGTTACCTGTAATAACCACACAGATAAGGGTAAACATAAATGATGAACAGCTGGGATACGAACACCATTAGTAATACAGTACCGTAAAATAATGAACAATTAATACACGTGAGCAGATATATTGTGGAAAACATGACGTCAGTGAACGTAACAGAGAGAATCAGGAGAGAGACAAAAATTGTTTAAGCTGCGTCAGATATAACACTGGCCTCCTTGCGTGGGATTTTCCGCGATTCAGCATTCCTCTTAAAGATCTCCCCGTTCATATCATACTCAAACCACAACAAACAGAGTTATAATTAATAACTCCCCAGTATAGAGAATCCAGCTACAGTGACTCCGAAATTAGAGACAGAACAGCGAGACGAGGACGAGGAAGGCGTGGAAGAAGAGGTTATCAAGAGGACGAGGGAAAAGACATTACAAGGCTTTTTATCATGGTACAGACGGGAGGACAAGATTTGAATTTTTATAATGAAGACAGGACGAAGAGGAGAGGCGACAACTAGCCGACTCATTAATTTCCAATACTTCCAATCCAGCAAACTCCTTGTCAACAGCCAGCCAGCAGCCACTCAGCAGCCTCACAGCTTGACGCCAGCTCATCACCTTGCAGCCAGCCAGCTTTGCAGCCAGCCAGCCTTGCAGCCGGACGACAGCGCGACAGCCGTCTAGTCATCATTCCTCACATCTGTAACAACCGCCCTTGGAGGAAGCTTCTGATCAGCAGTACGGAGGACTTGCCTTGTTGATTCACACAATGTTAGTGAGTATACAACATCTAGCTGACCCTACAAGAGGACATACTTTAAAAACGCCATCGTTACATAAATAACACTTAGTGCGTGAGGATATGTATTTTCACATGGTTTTGCTTAAATAGGCCATGTGAAAGAATTTCAAGTAATTAATTTGTCAGTTATTTTTCTATGATGTTTTTTAAATATGCTTACCGCTAATATTTCATATTTCTTGTAATTCTAATAATTTGTTAGCCCCCTTATATGTAATATATATATTCAATTCTCCTTCTTGAATTGCCTAGAAGCCAGGTGATGGGAGATACTAGTTAAAGATTAATTAAAGTTTTTACTGATGAATTTGACTCTGAACAAAAAGTTAGAATGGAGTGGAATTATTTGGGCTAGTATGTATAAGTATAGCATATGTACTCCTAGTCTCTGAGGACCAATCAGGAAAAATGGGACAGTCCAGGGAAAGGTAAGCCTTTGTTTGAGGAATTAACTCTTGAATTGAGGGATAAAATTGTAATCACCTCCGAGTACCTCCGTTTGTAACATGAAAAATAACCTCCTAACTGCATCTCAGTAATATCCCTCTACTAACTCGAAGTTAATTTAACAAATCCCGTTGCAGGGTAGTTATTTTCTGCCCCTGCCGAAGACTCTGTCCTCAGGCCACTAGTGCTATTACGCCACGTTTATCTGCCAGGGAATATTATTTTTGTCTATGTAAGGTTTATAACACAAAAAACTATTAATTTAGCCGCCAAGTGCTACAGGCATCCGTGCAAAGGAGATTAATTACTGCCAGTGGCCACTCCTCTATGACACATTTTATGGTTTAGATACTATTCTAGCTGAGGGCAGCTCTTATCACTTCTTAGAGAATGATTAAATAAATACATACTCCTGATATGCCATGAAATAATATACATCATAGCTTAAGTGAACATTTATATTGCAGACCGGAGTCAGATTTTTATTAGCTGAGGATGCCGTACTCCGAAATAATAGGTCATAAATAACAAAATTAAAATAAATAAATATAAATTAATAAATTCTCTTAAAAGCAGCAATGCCAATGTCAAGGAAAAGTTATGCCATGTGGCACTCCAGCACAACATTTTGATGGAGTTAAAGACTATTTGAGCTGAAATCCGTTCCTATCACTTTAAGGTGGTATGCAAGTAATACATATGCATATCTTAATGTGTGATAATTTTTTAGAATACCGAACCGGAGTCAGATTTTAGTCTAGCATGACAAGCGTATCTAATCCTTAAGTTTAAAGAAAGCAGGTCTTAAAATATAATAATAAATAAATTACTGCCAGTGATATAACTCACGTGCTCAAGGCCCTGCTGTGTTTTATCTTCACTCCACACTTCGTGTTATTAAGTGACTACGCGGTCGAGTTTTGGGTAAAACCGCACCTTCTTAATATTTGCAGGGATATTAAACACATTAACTAACAGACTTCGAGTTCATTTTTATTATAATAACTCATGTTCAGATTATGTGGTAAAGTATTTTACCAGGTTTATTGATGAATTAAAGTGCACTGTCCTTAGATCATTACTCCTGTTATACCCAACATTCCTCTGATATGTTGTCATGTAAACCCTCACCTTGTATAGGTATTTGTTAAGGATTGGCAACACTGAGAATCGGTATAGATACACAACGATGTAAACACCAGTTAGATACATGTCGTTATACCAATACAGAGGGGACCATTGTTATAAGGGGAGAGCTATATTAGCGTACTGGTTATATATATATGTATGTGTAACGATACTAATAAAGTAGTCTGAGTGTCGTGTGTCTTGTACTGGCGCCCTAGCGGATGCTAAATAATGCCACCTTTTGATGACATTATACTGGACCCAAGCAGCCACGCCATCCCATCATGATGACGGGATAGCCCGATCTTGGGAACCACGACAGAACACAGAGATTACGAAGGAGACCTCGTTACAGAGCGCTCCTACTCACGACACCTGCAGAGGGGTTATTTGTAACTCACACCCAGGAGGTGTGGAGTACCTTGTCACGACATTAACGTTTTCCCGGCTCGTCTATTAGACATTAGTTTCATTGGCCTTTACTTAAGAACTGCGTGGACATTATTAATGTATAAATCTCACCGTGTAACAGATATGTATATATATCTTGTAATTATTGTTCTGGTACTTACTGATTAAACAAGCCTTCTAAAAACAACCGCTCGGGACCACTTAATTCAACTTACATCTGAAGTGTCTGGCTAGGACGGTATACGCCTACCACAACTTGCACTTCTGAGGCAATCAACCCCTACTGTGTCCACCAAAACAGTTGTAAGTATTCTTACTTGGGTGACCCCTATTACGGTAATAACACACAGATAAGGGTAACATGCTGTCTTCCTCGAGTTGGATGTAACGCTGCTGAGACTAGCTAGATGCTGGATGTAGCTGTTCATCAGTTTGCACGGAAGGAGCGCAGGAAAGATGGGCTAGATCTTGTACCTCCATGGAACTCGCCGACTCACAATCTGATTGTTCGGTCTCACTTAATTCTTTTTAATGATAAAATATATACATTGCTCACTGGAGGACTTTTGACTTCATTTTCTTCTGCTGCTTTTATCTTCCTTTTTTTCACTGCCACTCTGGTAGAATTCTGCCAATGTCACGCTTCTGTTCGGCATTCTTTTTGCATGTCGGGGCAAAATAATTCCAATATAAAATTTACAGTCTATATTTGACAGATCTTTTATAAGCCCGTCAGGATCTCACAAGAAAAAAACTATGAAACCTTGGCCAACCAGCCGGAAATCACTGGGCTCAAGGACTCAGCAGTTACGACTCTTTAATTCAGGAAATATGCATGCAGCACAAATTTCAAGATTAGCACCTCTCATAAACAACACTACCATCTGTCAAAGCCAAGAAAAAACCACACAATTATTGCAAAACAGTGTTAAAAAGATAAACATGAGAATGTGATAAAATCTAATCACACATATGACCTCGGGCAGAGCGAGGGTCCTAAATGAGAGACGCGCACCGGCCGCCATGGCTGCATGGCATGGTGCATGCTACCTACTGCAATCAGGGCCCGCTTAGCTGTTAGGGTACCTTTATAAGAGATGAGTAACGCCATTAATTGGTCCATGCTAGTCTATGTACTGGAGCTACGCGGTCTCTCGGAGGATGGGAGGACTGCCTTGGCACGATTGAGTATTGTGTCACACTTTATATACACATGATTCCCCATGGATGGAGGCCACGTGAGATGGCTGGTCCCCCTTAACTGTGCGGCACTGGATGCGTCGAGTGTATAGTCGTGGGGACCTACGTGAGCAATTCTTGTCCCGGTCGCGGGGAGGGACGGTGCCTACCGTTCTCTCCCTGGCAGGGGGAGAGGGGTTGTTCTCCCCGGGACATGAGGTGCCCCATACTTTATTGAGAGTGTTGGCGAGGGGGAGAGAGAGAGAGAGAGAGAGAGAGAGGAGAGAGAGAGAGGAGAGAGAAGGACGAGAGGAGAGGAGAGAGAGAGGAGAGAGAGAGAGAGAGAATGATCAGTTACATAATTCAATGTACTTAGAAAAACTAAGTAAAATATTCGTTTATTAAGGTAAACTTTTTTATTGCAATGTCTGATAATTTTTTTTAAAGGAAATGGTTCACTGATTTTATTTCATGAAGGCATAAGCTGATAAATAAGCAGAGAGAGGAAAGCATTCCAGCCTTCATGATAACAAAGGAGGAGGAGGAGGAGAGACAGGCATGCCATATAATGAAGATTGTAGAGAGAGAGAGAGAGACGAGAGAGATGAGGAGACGAGGAGAGACGAGAGAGAGAGACGAAGAGACGAGGATGATGACGGAGGAGGAGGGAGGAGAGAGATGAGCGCGAGAGCGAGGCGAGAGAGAGAGAGAGACGAGAGAGGAGAGAGAGAAAAAAAAAAGTACCAAGCCACTCACTTTCTCTCTCACCGCCTCCAGTATGGGCCACTGTGGTCAGGCAGGAACTTGGCCTGAGTCTCCAGGCAGCAGGAAGGTGCCCGCCCTGACAGAACAAGGCAGCCGACCCGAAGAGACGAGGGCGCCCAAGGATACATGGAACCCTACCGCATAAGGAGGCAGGGGAGGAGGGAGATATAAATAAATATCCCAACCAAACTTTGATTCTAATACAAAATAACATTACTGATATCTCAAGTTGTAAGATGAAAAAATGAACTCGTTACTCCAGTTATCCTTCATCAGGAGTTCTAAGAACTCACCACCAGATCCGTGATGAAGGGCGCCCCCATACTGCCGAGACGGGACATCATGAACGCGGTGCTGACCCCTCGACCTCGCACCTCCGTCGGGAAGAGTTCGCTCGAGAAGAATATAATCATCTGGAAATTTATTGAGATGGCCATCTTCCCCACCATGGCCAAGGCTAACACGGTGTTACTGTATTCTGCAGAGGGGAGGGAGGGAGGTGATGAGCGTGGGAAATAGAGAGTGCAACAACAACAATAACAACTACCACTACTACTATTAAGGTGGTATTAACTGGGGACGATTATGCTCAGTAAGCAGACTATCCTGAGCATTTTACTCACGGGAATCCTGTTTCAATGAGCAAACGGGAAACTACTCAGAAGATATTTCTGCTTAGCATTTCTGCGTATCTAGCAAAGTTATGCATGTTATATAAATAACCGATATTATTATCTATTGAAAACGTACTTTGTTCCAAAACTCTTTCAATACTTAAATATATGTAAAAATAAGTAAATTAAACATAACATGCCTGGCAGAAATTATTTAACATCTGTATGTATATATACTTCGAATTACACGTTCCTGAAAATGATGTTTACAAATATAGTACTTTAATATACAATATACAGAACCAACAAAGCATCTGGTAACAAAAACTGTGGGAGCCGAAGGCAAAGTTTATTCCCCGCCTGCTTCTGGACTGCATTGTGGAGTATAGCATCACCGCAAGCCGCTTTGTTATTGTTTTAATTAAACAAGATTACTCATCGAAATCAGCATCACCGTGTAATTATTTCCCTGAGCTGCTCAGTGAAAGTTGCTCAGCGAAAGACTGCTCACTGAGTAAAATCGTCCCGGTAATAGCGCGTCTTTTCACTAACCAGCAGGGTGAAAGCTAGAGCGAGAAGGACCACAGTGGTAATAAGGAAAGACAAGGAAAGACTCGGTTTCCTCCCGAAGTGTTGGACGATGAAAACCAGTGAAGAATAGGCCGGGAGCTCCATAAGACCGCTCAGTACCAAGTAGACGTACGGGTCATCGCTTATGCTGGCACCACTGAGAGACAAACCGTAGTACACCATGGCCACCACTATGTAGATAGAGCAGATGGTAAGTGTGATGGTTCGTAGTCGCGGCGTTCTGCAGAGTGGTAAGAAAGCGATAAAAAAAGTTATTGAGATTGTATAAACAAAAAAAATCTTAAACTTCAAGATATAACTAAGCTTTCGATTGCAAATTGTATGTATAAGAATGAAATTAACGTCTCTCTTCCCTCTCATCAATACTCCACACGACATAGAGAGCAACTTTGCTTGCCATCCCATTGTCTAAGCCTCTTCCGCCACTCTACTCTGTACTTGGGACCTTTGATCTGGAATTCTCTCCCTCAGCCTATTAAGAATACTCCCTCCCTTAAATTATTTACAAGTAAACTTAAATATTATCTCCGGGACTTTTATTAGCCAGTGTCTCATATAATTTTTTTAATCTTCCCTTAACTTTCTCCTACTTCATCGTCATCTCCCCTCCCCTTCTTCTGTATGTGTACCCTTTATTGCATAATATTGGAGTTTGCTATTGCAAATTTTCATATTTTCTACTAATTTGTATTTTATATTTTGTATTGTGTATTTTTGTTACTTTGTTCTTATTGCTTATTCATAATCTGCTTGTTTTTCTTATAAATTGTTTATAAGCTCGTATGTATTTCGTATGTATTTTATTATTTGCCTGAAAAGCTCTGCTTATTATAAAGGCTGGACTTTTAAGTTGTAAACAAACATTATTGTATTTATTTATTTATGCTGCTATTATTAAATGTTTCAAAATGTTTCAAATGTTTCAAAAAGGAAAAACTGACGACTTTGAAGAATGAAAAGCCTTATTTGGGTCCACGACAGAGCTAATGCACTAGCTAACGAGGGAGGATCGATCGCAGCACAGGGGAACCACTGGATAATTCGGCAACCTTATCCCATATCTGGTTATGATAGAAACCAGGCTGCATTAGAAACTGTTGGAACCATTTGTGTAGGATAAGAGGAGCCAAGACCAAGGCGCGGAAAAAGTGAGGTCATTCTAGTCGGCCGGCCGCCATACGAGGATTGGCAGCAAGCAGGTCACAGCAGCTGCTCCCTTGCCCAGCTCTGACCTGACTATACACCACAGTATATCACTAGTAGCACAGCTACTTTGTGAATCAGTTGCTAATTCATTGAGATTTTGTCTGCAGGAACAAATCAGCAATTTTGGGGGCTGTGAAGCGACTATAAATATCATTATGATGTTTAACACTGCTTTTGACATAATGAATTCCAATGGAAAGTTGAATGCAAGTGGTACAAGCCTCCATTTCAAAACGAAAATTCACATAAGGTAAAATATTTTTTTGTGAAAGTAGAAACGTATATCAGATCACTTAAATTACCTGATGGATTGGAGATTCTGAAGTCAAATCGAAAAACTTGGATTCTTGGATTTCTTTTTTGTATACAGAGTTTTCAGATCTTACATGAAAACTTAATTGCATCTAATGGTTGAACACTTGTTTTTAATGACGTATAAATTAAGTCATGACCATATATAACTGTTTTTGGGGGAAAGTAAGGCATATGGGAAGATGCAATAATAATCCTACAGTCAGACAGTTTTCTGCTGCCTATAAGAAGTTGCTGGTACATAATGATATGCCAGATATTGCATACGAGTGGTAACTGCCTCCCCCTGGTAACTATACCAATGCTAACTGTACCTAGCCAGTGTAATGATGCAGTGACTCAACATTCTATAAAGATCATAAACACTTCTCTTGTGAAAAAGCAGAGTTAAAGACGAAACAACTAAAGTACATGCAGATAATACAGAGGAAAATGATTACGTGTACATTTTCACTGCTTCACACATATAAAAGTGCTCCAACAAAAGTGTTGCCTACATTGCCGGCTTCGTGGTGCACAGTCTTGGAATACCTTTGCATTGCGAGGCCTCTATTGACACTTTAACCTTGAGAGACGCCACTGCCCACTCCATTCCACTCTCTTGTCAATCTTAAAAGCAGACGGAGATTAATATATCCTACAGACGACGTAATATACTATATATCAGTGTTGTAGGTCTCGAGACTGGTCTTGGTCTCGAGACCGGTCTCGAGACCAGTTTGATGTAGTCTTGGTCTTGGTCTTGGTATCGTTTGATGTGGTCTTGGTCTTGATCTTGGTCTCGAAGCTTCTGGTCTCGGAGTTTGGCTCGAGACCAGGTCGAGACTAGGATTAAAAAGTGCATCGCAACGTGGGGAAGGTTGGAATACATACACGGAGAAAAATCATGGCTGTTTCGATTCACGGCGCGCCATACAGCGTTGTACTGTCTATAGATACTGCCTGACTAGCTCTACGGTGATGATGCATGAGCTGAACCCTGCGAGCGCTGATAGAGTGCGTGCGTGTCGAGAGAACATGCATGACGTGGCCATTCTCGCAGTGATAATCTCCGTTTGCACGCACGCATGTTTGCAGCTCTGTTCACCTCCGTGTACTTCATATATGTGTAGGCCTATGCAATCCCCGCACTCTTCGTACACGTACACCACAGGTTTAGCTAGCTTGCTTGGAAAACGTAACCACACAAATTGCTATTTTCCTGTGTTTGTTTCTTCATGCCAACGAAGCAATGAAAGCAGAAATATTTGACCTAGGTGTTCAGTTGTTCACATATATAAAATTTTGTAAATATATTTCCTCCCCTATACGTTACCCTTACCCCCCTTCTACCAGAGCTCGTTAGTCGTTACATCGAGCACATCTGGCAGCAAGGTTGGCAGGTGCACAAACCACAATATATACTTTTGGCATTCACTTTACTTTTTTGGTATTTTCAATTTTTCATCATAAAAAAATGAAATTCAATTGGCGAATATTTCTGGCAAATTCAAAAATTTGTTGAGTTATTTCTGGCAAGAAATACAACAATTGGCAGGACCTGGCAACTCTGTCTGGCAGTGACATAGGACGTCGGACAGTGAGGTGTAGGCTACTGGACTAGTCTCTCTTAGTTTCCGTTAGCACACCGGAATGAGTAATCATGTCGGCATCTTCAGCAGTTATCAAATTTGCGTTCAAGGACCACAAGTAGTTTTTTTTATAAGAAACACGGAAACCAGAAGCACACAACAGTTTGTACTTACTGCAAGCAAAGCATCACGGACAAGGCTGGCACGACGTGATTTTTAATTTGGCATTTTTAATTATTTTTGCATTTGATACCTGAGACAAAGACTACTGTATACTGGACTTGCTACTCAGTTTGGGCTATTTCCAGTGGAGGCCAGTTTTGCGATTCCTGACATTTTCGAACATCACTCCCATCTCCCTTCCTATGGTTTATCAGTATAAATGATATACCGTTATCTTCGTAAACGTTTGTTCTATAATATTATCAAATAAAAAACAGTAAAATACAGTAAAGAAATGTCATTATGAGAGAATGAAGAAATATGTATGAACTTAATATTCACTTAGACTCTTCGCCATTTAATATTTTGCGAGAAAACAATTTTCATGAAACATATTAATAGAAGCGGAATGTTATTAGCTTTCCATTGATATATTTAGTTTTCTGATAAATAAACTAGGACTATGCATAAATTAGCGTTAACTAAATAAATGACCTCATCAATCGGGAAAATTACCCGATTGATGATGTAATTGTTTTAGTTAACTCTAATTTATGCATGGTTCTAATTAATTTATCAGAAAACGAAAAATATCAATGGAAGGCTAATAAAATTCTGCTTTTATTGATATGTTTCATGTAAAAAGTTTTCACGCAAAATATTAAAGGCGAAGAGTTAAGTTCATGCATATTTCTTCAGAGTCTCATAATGGCATTTCTTTAGTGTATTTCACAGTTTTTATTTGATAATATTATAGAACAAACATTTACGAAGATAACAGTGTATCATTTATACTGATAAACCATAGTCTACTGTATTCATGGAACATTCTTTTACTTGCCGATCCGATTGATGATGTTATATTTTTATTTAACGCTAATTTATGCATGGTTCTAACTAATTTATCAGAAAACAAAATATATCAATGGAAAGTTAATGAAAATACGCTTCTATTGCTATGTTTCATGTAAAACGTTTTCTCGCAAAATATTAAATGGCGAAGAGTTTAAGTGAATATTGAGTTCATGCATATTTCTTCACTCTCTCATAATGACATTTCTTTAGTGTATGTTACTGTTTTTTATTTGATAATATTATAGAACAAACATTTACGAAGATAACGGTATATCATTTATACTGATAAACCATAGGAAGGGAGATGGGAGTGATGTTCGAAAATGTCAGGAATCACAAAACTGGCCTCCACTGGTCATGGGCTGGTTGGCGCGGGGCATGAGTAGCAAGTCCAGTCAGTATACAGTAGTCTTTGCCTGAGACTATAGGGAAAATTTAATTAGATCCGTTATATTCAAAGGTACATATAGAAAAAAAAAAAACCCATCTACACAGGCAGATACATTAGTATTAGCAGTACGGTACAAACATTCAGATAATAGATTTATAAAAAATAAATTCATATGCCTCTGTCTTTATCAGAGTCTGNAAAATTTCGCTCTTTTCCCCTATAATCCCCAAAAATAAACAATTTTTTTCCACCTTTTTCAACCCTTTCCCCAAAACCTTTTTGGGCCTTTGATCTGGATTCTTCCCAGCCTATTAAGTCTCCCTAAATTATACAAGTACTTAAATATTATCTCGGACTTTTATTAGCCAGTGTCTCATATAATTTTTTTAATCTTCCCTTAACTTTCTCCTACTTCATCGTCATCTCCCTCCCCTTCTTCTGTATGTGTACCCTTTATTGCTAATATTGGAGTTGCTATTGCAATTTTCATATTTTCTACTATTTGTATTTTATATTTTGTATTGTGTATTTTTGTTACTTTGTTCTTATTGCTTATTCATAATCTGCTTGTTTTTCTTATAAATTGTTTATAAGCTCGTATGTATTTCGTATTTTTTTTTTTATTTGCCTGAAAAGCTCTGCTTATTATAAAGGCTGGACTTTTAAGTTGTAAACAAACATTATTGTATTTATTTATTTATGCTGCTATTATTAAATGTTTCAAAATGTTTCAAATGTTTCAAAAAGGAAAAACTGACGACTTTGAAGAATGAAAAGCCTTATTTGGGTCCACGACAGAGCTAATGCACTAGCTAACGAGAGAGGATCGATCGCAGCACAGGGGAACCACTGGATAATTCGGCAACCTTATCCCATATCTGGTTATGATAGAAACCAGGCTGCATTAGAAACTGTTGGAACCATTTGTGTAGGATAAGAGGAGCCAAGACCAAGGCGCGGAAAAAGTGAGGTCATTCTAGTCGGCCGGCCGCCATACGAGGATTGGCAGCAAGCAGGTCACAGCAGCTGCTCCCTTGCCCAGCCCTGACCTGACTATACACCACAGTATATCACTAGTAGCACAGCTACTTTGTGAATCAGTTGCTAATTCATTGAGATTTTGTCTGCAGGAACAAATCAGCAATTTTGGGGGCTGTGAAGCGACTATAAATATCATTATGATGTTTAACACTGCTTTTGACATAATGAATTCCAATGGAAAGTTGAATGCAAGTGGTACAAGCCTCCATTTCAAAACGAAAATTCACATAAGGTAAAATATTTTTTTGTGAAAGTAGAAACGTATATCAGATCACTTAAATTACCTGATGGATTGGAGATTCTGAAGTCAAATCGAAAAAACTTGGATTCTTGGATTTCTTTTTTGTATACAGAGTTTTCAGATCTTACATGAAAACTTAATTGCATCTAATGGTTGAACACTTGTTTTTAATGACGTATAAATTAAGTCATGACCATATATAACTGTTTTTTTGGGGAAAGTAAGGCATATGGGAAGATGCAATAATAATCCTACAGTCAGACAGTTTTCTGCTGCCTATAAGAAGTTGCTGGTACATAATGATATGCCAGATATTGCATGCGAGTGGTAACTGCCTCCCCTGGTACTATACCAATGCTAACTGTACCTAGCCAGTGTAATGATGCAGTGACTCAACATTCTATAAAGATCATAAACACTTCTCTTGTGAAAAAGCAGAGTTAAAGACGAAACAACTAAAGTACATGCAGATAATACAGAGGAAAATGATTACGTGTACATTTTCACTGCTTCACACATATCAAAGTGCTCCAACAAAAGTGTTGCCTACATTGCCGGCTTCGTGGTGCACAGTCTTGGAATACCTTTGCATTGCGAGGCCTCTATTGACACTTTAACCTTGAGAGACGCCACTGCCCACTCCATTCCACTCTCTTGTCAATCTTAAAAGCAGACGGAGATTAATATATCCTACAGACGACGTAATATACTATATATCAGTGTTGTAGGTCTCGAGACTGGTCTTGGTCTCGAGACCGGTCTCGAGACCAGTTTGATGTAGTCTTGGTCTTGGTCTTGGTATCGTTTGATGTGGTCTTGGTCTTGATCTTGGTCTCGAAGCTTCTGGTCTCGGAGTTTGGCTCGAGACCAGGTCGAGACTAGGATTAAAAAGTGCATCGCAACGTGGGGAAGGTTGGAATACATACACGGAGAAAAATCATGGTTGTTTCGATTCACGGCGTGCCATACAGCGTTGTACTGTCTATAGATACTGCCTGACTAGCTCTACGGTGATGATGCATGAGCTGAGCCCTGCGAGCGCTGATAGAGTGCGTGCGTGTCGAGAGAACATGCATGACGTGGCCATTCTCGCAGTGATAATCTCCGTTTGCACGCACGCATGTTTGCAGCTCTGTTCACCTCCGTGTACTTCATATATGTGTAGGCCTATGCAATCCCCGCACTCTTCGTACACGTACACCACAGGTTTAGCTAGCTTGCTTGGAAAACGTAACCACACAAATTGCTATTTTCCTGTGTTTGTTTCTTCATGCCAACGAAGCAATGAAAGCATAAATATTTGACCTAGGTGTTCAGTTGTTCACATATATAAAATTTTGTAAATATATTTCCTCCCCTATACGTTACCCTTACCCCCCTTCTACCAGAGCTCGTTAGTCGTTACATCGAGCACATCTGGCAGCAAGGTTGGCAGGTGCACAAACCACAATATATACTTTTGGCATTCACTTTACTTTTTTGGTATTTTCAATTTTCATCATAAAAAAATGAAATTCAATTGGCGAATATTTCTGGCAAATTCAAAAATTTGTTGAGTAATTTCTGGCAAGAAATACAACAATTGGCAGGACCTGGCAACTCTGTCTGGCAGTGACATAGGACGTCGGACAGTGAGGTGTAGGCTACTGGACTAGTCTCTCTTAGTTTCCGTTAGCACACCGGAATGAGTAATCATGTCGGCATCTTCAGCAGTTATCAATTTGCGTTCAAGGACCACAAGTAGTTTTTTTATAAGAAACACGGAAACCAGAAGCACACAACCGTTTGTACTTACTGCAAGCAAAGCATCACGGACAAGGCTGGCACGACGTGATTTTTAATTTGGCATTTTTAATTATTTTTGCATTTGATACCTGAGACAAAGACTACTGTATACTGACATTGCTACTCAGTTTGGGCTATTTCCAGTGGAGGCCAGTTTTGCGATTCCTGACATTTTCGAACATCACTCCCATCTCCTTCCTATGGTTATCAGTATAAATGATATACCGTTATCTTCGTAAACGTTTGTTCTATAATATTATCAAATAAAAAACAGTAAAATACAGTAAAGAAATGTCATTATGAGAGAATGAAGAAATATGTATGAACTTAATATTCACTTAGACTCTTCGCCATTTAATATTTTGCGAGAAAACAATTTTCATGAAACATATTAATAGAAGCGGAATGTTATTAGCTTTCCATTGATATATTTAGTTTTCTGATAAATAAACTAGGACTATGCATAAATTAGCGTTAACTAAATAAATGACCTCATCAATCGGGAAAATTACCCGATTGATGATGTAATTGTTTTAGTTAACTCTAATTTATGCATGGTTCTAATTAATTTATCAGAAAACGAAAAATATCAATGGAAGGCTAATAAAATCTGCTTTTATTGATATGTTCATGTAAAAAGTTTCACGCAAAATATAAAGGCGAAGAGTTAAGTTCATGCATATTTCTTCAGAGTCTCATAATGGCATTTCTTTAGTGTATTTCACAGTTTTTATTGATAATATATAGAACAAACATTTACGAAGATAACAGTGTATCATTTATACTGATAAACCATAGTCTACTGTATTCATGGAACATTCTTTTACTTGCCGATCCGATTGATGATGTTATATTTTTATTTAACGCTAATTTATGCATGGTTCTAACTAATTTATCAGAAAACAAAATATATCAATGGAAAGTTAAGGAAAATCCGCTTCTATTGCTATGTTTCATGTAAAACGTTTTCTCGCAAAATATTAAATGGCGAAGAGTTTAAGTGAATATTGAGTTCATGCATATTTCTTCACTCTCTCATAATGACATTTCTTTAGTGTATGTTACTGTTTTTTATTTGATAATATTATAGAACAAACATTTACGAAGATAACGGTATATCATTTATACTGATAAACCATAGGAAGGGAGATGGGAGTGATGTTCGAAAATGTCAGGAATCACAAAACTGGCCTCCACTGGTCATGGGCTGGTTGGCGCGGGGCACGAGTAGCAAGTCCAGTCAGTATACAGTAGTCTTTGCCTGAGACTATAGGGAAAATTTAATTAGATCCGTTATATTCAAAGGTACATTATGAGAAAAAAAAAAAAACCCATTCCTTACAAACAGGACAGGACAATACAATTTAGTATTTACGCAGTACGGACAAAAAACATTCAGATAATAGTCATTTATAAAAAATAAATTCATATGCCTGTTCTTGGTCTTGGTCTGATTCGGAGGGTCTGGTCTTGGTCTTGGTCTTGGTCTCGGAGGGTCTTGGTCTTGGTCTCGGAGGGCTGGTCTTGGTCTCGGAAGGTCTGGTCTTGGTCTTGGTCTTGGTCTCGAAGGGTCTGGTCTTGATCTTGGTCTTGGTCTTGGAGGGTCTGGTCTTAACTACAACACTGCTATATATGTATATATATATATATATATATATATATATATATATATATATATATATTTTATAATATATATATATTATATATATATCATATATATAATATATGTGTGTATGTGTGTGTAACAAGGGAAAAACATTTTAGAGAAATCATAGCGCACAAAGGCTCCACATATAACACTGGGGAGAGTGGACTTCCATAATGTGGTAAGTGCAGTCTTGCAGACCTACGTCAGTAAAAACATATTTCTTAATCTTAGTGATCATATGTTTGACTCAGAGCCCCATGAAATCACTTACACTTATTAACTAAGGCAGTTGCCGAGAAATATTTGTAGGTGAAGTGTCACTATACTGGGAAACAGATCACTGCCATGTTGCAGGTCAGTTAGAGTAAGGAATCGCCAAATATACATAAAACTTATGCACTTCACTGGCCAGTATCATACACTCACACACTCTCTCTCTCCCTCTCTCCATGTACATATAGCCACTTAAATATAGTAATTTTCATACGTATAAGGTAACGTACGTACGTACGTAAGGTAAATGCTGCACAGCGCACTGTGACAAGCGTGTTTTTGTCAATCCTGGGCGGGGCATCAGCCAGACTGTTGGACCTCACTTTCTGGTGAAGAGCGCGGCTCGCAGGGCCTCTCCTCTTATCCTACCTCCATGGTTGGAACCAAACTAAGCAGAAGAATGTCTGGCAGCCCCGCGTCACCTCTGCACCCATCGGCAACCACCAGCCCAGCCATTCCCATCCCAAGAAACTCCCCCGGGGAATTGGGGGCTTAAAACCTGGCGGGGAAGGAAGGGTGGGAGGCCGAAGGCCGTGCTCTAGCTCTGTTGTGCCCCGCTATGGGGAGTCACCTTGTCCGTAAGGAGGGAAGGACAGTGTCTCCATAATAGCTTTTAATCGGAAACCAAAGGACTTTGGTAAGCATCTTCGTTCAAGGTAAATTTGCAACCCTGAATCACAAGACACAGCACAGCAAGCTATTGAGTCAGGGAGGCGTTGGAGGCGATACCAGCATCTTATCATGAGGGACTGGCGTTGAAGATATAATGGGAGGACAACAGCATCCACCAATAGACTTGGGATGGGAGATGACCTGAACGCCCCGGTTGCCAGACGGACACCAGCATGGTGTACAGAATCCAACATATGCAGTCGAGTGAGTGTGGCAGAGGAATATACTTCACATCCATATTCAAGCTTCGAAAGGATAAGTGAGCGATGGAGATATAGGAGTGCAATCAGCAATGCAATTGCAATCAGCTTACTAGCTGGTGTGCGAAAGGACTGTCAGTAGATCCATGGTTCGAAGACAGTCAGTCTTGAGAGAACGAAGGTGAGGTACCCAAGTCAGTCTATTGTCAAAAATTAGTCCTAAAAACCGGGCCTCTTCCCTGCATGGTATTCTCTTCCCGTAAAGATACAAGTCTGGGTCGGGATGAATCCCACGGGTTTGGCAAAAATGTACTGCTACAGTCTTTGCTGGAGAAAACCGGAAGCCTCGATTCGTCATCCATTCACAAACTTTGTCAATAGCAAGTTGAAGTCTTCTCTCTGCAACCGACATCCTGGAAGCAGCAAAAGAGACTGATAAATCATCCACGTATAATGTACTAATAATCCCCTCTGGCAGTACATCAACAATACCATTGATGGCCACAGCGAACAGAGCTACACTCAAGACGCTGCCTTGGGGGATGCCACCTGGGAGCAGGTGTTCAAAAGACATTATATTGCCAAATCGAACTCGAAGAACCCGGTTTGTTAGGAAATTCAGGAGGAATACCGGCAAACGACCTCTTAGACCAATGTCATACAGAGACTGCAATATACCGTGTCTCCAAGCTGTGTCATAAGCCTTCTCAAATTCGAAAAATATGGTCACATGGTCTTGTCGAGAGGCAAATGCTCCGCATATGGATGACTCTAAGGAAATAAGCGCTTCCGTAGTGGAGTGATGCTTACGGAATCCACACTGAGAACGAGAGAAAAAATTTCCCCGTTTCAAAAACCATGTAAGTCGACTATTTACCATTTTTTCGAACAGTTTACATACACTTTAAGTTAGGGATATGGGGAGGAAATTCGTCGGTAGTGAGTGGTTCTTCCCAGGCTTAGGGATCGGGATCATCACCGCCACAACCCAGCTACTTGGGAAGGTTCCTTCAATCCATATTCTATTATAGATGCTCAACAAGAAATCTAGAGCCTCATCTCTTAGATGACAGAGCATCGCACATGGTATATCATATTGGCCCGAGGAAGTCTCTGCGCAAACCTTCATGGCTTGACAAAGCTCACGAGCTGTATAAAGAACATTGTAAGATTCCCCACCGCTAGATGAAAAATCTATGCCTCTCTGTTCCTGTCGCAGTCTCTCCCTAGCACTTGGAGACGCAAGGTCTGTCTGCGCCACTGATACAAAACGGGAAGCAAATTACTCTGCTACAGTCAAGGAATCTGCCATAGGGTCTCCATTAATTGATAGAACTGGAGGGGAGGGTGAGAAAAACTTCCCCTTTATTTTCCTCAGTCTTTGCCAAACCTTGGAGACCGGGGTAGATGCACAGATCAAACTTATATAAGCCCTCCAAGAGGAGTGACGAGCCTCCTTCATTACCCGACGGTATCGAGCTCTAGAACTGTGGAAGGTTATTTTTTATTCTTCTGAAGTGGGCCGCGATCTGTACCTGCGCCTCAGCACGGCGGGAGTGACTCCTCGCTGCCGTACAGTTCTGATTCCACCACGGAACAGGCCAGCGGGGGAAAGAGCTAGAAGTGCGGGGGATGCTCAGCGAGGCTGCAACATGTACTCGAGACACAAAGTAATTAACGGCCTCATCTATTGTCTGAAAGTTATCGATATGTTGTTCAAAAACACAAGCCTTTTGAAAGCCTTCCCAGTCTGCACGAGAGAGGCACCATTTTAGGAGAAATCAGGAAGGGGGCGATGGCACTGCTCTTGGTAGTATGGGATAATGGTCACTCCCTCGAAGAGAATCGGCCACCTCCCATGAGAAGTCGAGGGCGACCTGTGGACTGCAGAGTGATAGGTCAATAGCAGTCAATGTTCCCGTCTGCGAATGGAAATGTGTAGGTTTTCCTGGTTTTAAAATATTTAGGTTGTTGCAATTGATAAAGTTACGAGAGAATTACCGCGACGATTTTTTTGGTGAATCACCCCACATAAAATGCCCCTTCATGTCTCCGAGGAGAAAAAAAAGGACGGGGAAGTGGCGGATAAGATCCTCAAGATTTGGAGAGGTATGTCGTCATTTGCAGGTAGATATATGGAGCAGACAGTGTAGGGCTTTTGCAGATGGATACGACCTGCTACAGTCTGAAGGGTGATTGCAGCGGGATGAAATGAGAAGGGGAACATTCCCGACGATGGGAAAGACCACAACCACCACCAAAGCCACCACCTGCTGGAGGTGGTGTGTGTACATGAATAAAACCTGTCGGGCAGAGACACCTTCCCTGCCCTACCATTGTCTCTTGTAAACAGATAACAACTGGGTCCAACTCTTTGATGAGAAGGACCATTCTTCCCCGTTTGCACGTAATCCCGAATATCATTGGGGGATTTAAGACATTATTTTTTGTGTGATGATGCTACAGTAGAAGCCTTACGGCTTGTAGACGCTGCGGTTTTTGAAAGTCCAGCATCTTTTTTCTTTATTGTAGTAGATGGTAAACTAGTTTTCTTTACTTTTCCAGATGTTGATTGGCGTTTGTGTATATATGGTGCTGTAATTGGGATCCTCATACGAGGTCCCGCAGCTGTAGTAGATACCTTATGTCCCACCATGGATGCTGAGTTACTGTCATAAGTTTTACTAATAGCTCCCGTCGAGGCACTTGAAAATTGCTTATTAGCATGGCTATCAACTACTTGGGTGTCTATATGTTGTGAATCACCTTCGCCATCAGCGTGATGTATAGCTGTGTCGCTAGCCGCTTCAGTGGTGGTAACAGCCGCATTGATATTGGGAGTCATGACAGTACTCTCACAACTATCAGTAATTGTAGCTTTACTCGAATTCATCCCCTCCTGCTCACCATAAGATATTTTAGCCGGAGGGACGGCCACTGACACTAAGGCCTCAGTGGAACTGCGAGTTCGCCTCTGAGATTCCTTAATAGGTTGTTTTGGGGGGATCCTCTTAAAGGAGGACTCACTGTTGTCATATTGTTCATGTGCGACATGCCCTACACGAGAGTTGGATGGAGGCTCATTATGAGAGGAGTCAGCAGACTCCACAGACTCGCAGGTCAATGGCGAGACTTTATTATTCACTTGGATGGATTGAGTAGTTGTAGGAAAATGTGGTGGATGAACTGTGGCAGGCTGATTTGATGATGCAGCTGCCAGCGTGGATGCGTAGGTCCTGCTTTCTCCCCCGCCTGCTTGTCTGTGAGAACGTTCTCTTCTGGCGCTCCCAAGACTGATAAATTGGGAGTTGGCCAAATGTAGGATGTCTTTTTCTAATTTGTATGTCCCACACTGTCAAGAACTCGGTGGGTGAGCATCACGGCAGTGGAAGCAGTAGGGGGTTGACTTACAATCAGCTGTGTCATGGGAATCCAACGCCGAGCATCGACTACAGCGAGGAGGGGATTTATAGAACTTCTTGCCGTGGCCAAAGCTATAGCCACTGCATTGGGCGGTCGTTAAAGACTTTTATCCTCATAGTCTGTGGACCGATCCTGATGTAATCGGGGAGAATTGATCCGTAGAATGTGAAAACGATCATGATCTTGCTCCCTCTTACTTTAGAAAATTTCTTAACTCTATTCGGGCACATGTTTAGTATTTCTTCCTCCGATAATTCATATAGGTCGTAGTTGTAGACTACGCCTTTGCTGTAATTAAACTTCTGATGAGGTTTGATGGATTCAAAAATGCTGTCAGAGGTGATGGGCATGTGAAGGAGCATCCTAGCCTGAGTAAGGTCTTTGGCTCGGATCAAAACTCCTCTGCCATACTTTTTCAGGGGGCCTTCTGGGATCATTCCAATTTCTTTTTCTAGATATCGCGCCGCATGGAAAAAGTTGCCTCCACTTTCCTAGTAATAGGCCACGTACCAATAAGGGGTAGGGCTTTGACGGACCGTTTGTGTAGCTGCTGTAGTGTCCTGGAAGGTGTTAGGAATGTAGTCCTCAGGCCTCTCAACTTAACCGGCGAAAATTCGGCTGAAATGCTTTCACCTATTCCAATGTTGGCCTCCTAAAGACGATGTTGCACCTCGCTGTAGCAAAAGTGATGTACACCTATTGTGTGGTCATCGCCATCGTATACAATCGGATGCGGCGAACCCACACCATATCCATGAAAATTATTTATTCCTGTTGGACAGGCTTGGCCTTTGGGACAGGCAAGGTGTCCACGTAGAAGGCCCCTAGGCCCCAACACGTCTCTCATCCCTTCTGCGTCCCTTAGACGGGACCGCCATCCGGGAGCTGAGGAGAAAGGGCGGCTCCCGCTTCGTGCCACTTCGGTCGGAAAGGCGCCAAGTGGCAATGGGAGGTCCAGTGGAGATGTTGAGGCCAGCGGACTCCAGGAAGAGGCAGACGGGGTAAATTAATAATGTACTCCTAAACAAATGTTTTCCCACGCCCCCCACCCCCACAAGGTGGATTAATTTTGATGAAATCTATTGACAACTGTTGCCATGCACCTTATAATATTGGGCCCGAGTATGCCTCTACTATGCATATTATATATATAATATATAATTATATATATTATATATATATTTTTATTTATATATATATATATAAAAAAAAAAAAAAAAAAATTTTTTTTTTTTTTTTAATATATATATTATTATATATATATATAATATACGTATATGGAGAAATTTCGGGCGAGGTATGCGCTCTACTGATCCCCCCCCCCCCCCCCCCCCCCCTAGTTCATCAATTGGTTGCCAGGGCAGCAGTTGTGATTCGATTTCATCAAAATAAACATATAGTGAAGTATCCCATAATACCTATTCCTTTTTTCTCTAATATCACGGAATATAAAATTAGGGGGGGCACTCAGTAGAGCGCTACCTCCGCCGGAGGTATGCGCTCTGAAACAAACAGTTGTGATTCGATTTCATCCAAAATTAAATCATTCTTCCTTATACCAAATAGACTTGGTATACCAGGTTGGCCCAAAATCTATTCGTAACGTTTCGAGAAAATCCTGTACACTACAACCAAACAAACAAACAAACAAACAAGCAAAACAAACAGACGGGACAGATCGGGTGAAAACATAACCTCCCTCCAACTTCTTTGGCGGGGGTAAAAATATACTAACATCCATTATGAATTATAGTTATGATTGAGGTTATTGTGTGTGTGTGTGTGTGTGGGTGGTGTGTGTGTGTGTGAGAGGGGGAGAGAGAGGAGAAGAGGAAGAGAGAGAAGAGGAGGAGAGGAGAAGTAGAGAGAGAGGGAGAGAGAGGGGAGAGTGAGAAGAGAGAGGAAGAAGGGGGAGGGGAAAAGAGAAGGGGGGTACTTATAAAAATGAAGTAGTATACTACAGGGAAAATATTATATTTCATCATTACTATATTTACCTCCGCCTACGAAGTTGGGGGGTTAGTTTTTCACCCCGATTGTCTGCTGCTGTCTGTCTGTTAGTGTACAGGATTTCTCGAAAGTTACGAATAATTGGGACCAAAGTCGTATACCAATCTATTGGTATAAGAAGACTGATTTAATTTTGGAGAAATCTATTGACAAGTGTTTGCCATGGCACCCAAATTGATGAAAATTCGGACCGGAGGTATGCCCTCATACTGAGTGCATATATTATTATATATTATTTATATAAAATTTTATATATATATATTAATATATTAAATATATAATTATATATATATATTATATATTTATATTATATAAAATTGTTTTATTTCTACTTATGATTTCACTTTTTTTTTTTTTTATTCGGGCGGAGGTATGCGCCCCTACTGAGTGCCCCTCCCCCCCTTTAGTTTGTTTGTTTGTTTTTTTGCTTCTTTGTTTTTTTTTGTTTGTTTAGTAGTTTACGGATTTCTCGAAATTGTTAAAATAACTTGTGACTAAACTTTATACCAAGTCTATTTTGTAAAAGAAAAAACTGATTTAAATTTTTGGATGAATCTTATTACAACTTTCCATGCCAACCATTGATAATATTCGGGGGAAACGTATGCGCATACTGAGTGCATATATAATATATATTATATTATATTATATATATATTTATATATATAGATATATATATATATAATTTTATATATATATATCAGGCTCACCCCATCGCCACCCAGCCCTGCCGCAGCCACCTCTGCCGCGCTGCCTTAAGGCTCACCCCACAGCCACCCAGCCACACAACCCGGTCGTGCCTACACAGCCACCCACGCTACAGCAACCCACGCCGCGCAACCCTGCCGCTGCCCTCACCGTGCTCACCACGGCCCACCTTGCAGCTACTACCGCCCAAAATCCAGCCGCCCCCTTTCCGTCCACGACATGCCGACAAGGCCTGCACACACACTGCTCACCATGGCCAACTTTTCTCCTGCAGCGGCCTGCCCCACACGGCCCAGCCCTGCAGCTACTAGCCCGCCCACGCACCGCCCAGCATGGTCCCACGCTTGTCTGGCGAAGCCATCTAAGGGCACCATCAGCCCCCGTCCTTCCTGCCGGCCAAAGTGCTACTCCCTCGCCTCTGTCCTTCTCGCGCTTCCTCCCGGCCCCTCCTACGTCCTGCAGCCCCCTGCTACCTACTGCAAGGCCTGCAACGTACGGCCTCAGCAGAGCAACACAAGCTATCTTGGGAGTCGATTTCTTAGGACACTTCGCCTTCCCCGGAGACACCGGGTTTTCACAAGCCCCCACGATCCCGTGCAGCGACCTCGGCCCCTCCTA
>JACEEZ010008190.1:37500-44932 GCA_016584305.1 Chionoecetes opilio
ACACACACTTATACCCACACACTCATCCACACACTCATACACACACCCACACCACCACATACATACAAGCAAATACATAACACACCCACACCCACACCCACACACATAACAAGCAAATCATACACACCACACACTACACACACACACACCACACCACACACAAAGCCACACACCACGGGACTAAAAACATCACGCAAAATACCACACCACAACACACTTTTCAGTATACCCCCCCCCCCCCACACACACACACAGCCAAAATACATACACACACACACACACCCCACAACACACACACACACACACACACACAACAACATACAACACACATACACACAAAAAGAAAACATCATCATTTGTGAAGTAGATAGTAAGTTCAAGACTGTTCAAGTAAGGACAGGTGCGTTTTGACAGGTTTTATATTTTAGAGGCAAAAAGTTAAGACGGGTTTTGAAAGTGTGGCTTAGGGGGAAGAGAGCAGCGAGAAGCGGTCATTTGATTCTTTCTTCTTCTCTCTCTCTCTCTCTCTCTCTCTCTCTTCTCTCTGGTTGAACATTTTGACCTACCTTGTCCAATTTACGTGTGGCGGAAAACTTGACACCAGCCGCCCTTCTTTGTATATTTGTGCAGATTTATTTTTGTAAAATTATCATTATAGTTCTATATCATTATATCATTGCATAACATTATGATTATTTTTATATTATTATTTTCAAATTTTCATTAAATAACATATTATTTTTTTGTTATTATTATGATTATTATGCTAATATTTGCATTAATAAAAATAATTATTATATTAATTATACCTGAATCATCTATTATATTACGTTATTGTATATATAGTTATATATATATCTATCTATCTATCTATAATTTTATAATATATATAATATATATATATATAATTATATACTTATATATATAATATATATAAATATATATATATATATAATATATATATAGATATAGGGTATATTTTATATTTTAGGCATATATATATATATAATATATATATTTATATATATTAATATATATTATATTATATATTATATCTTATATATATAATATTTTATATATATATAAATTATATTTTAAATATAGTATTTATATATACCAAAAATATATTATATATTATATTATAAATATATATTTATTAATTAATATATAATAATTATAAAAATTCTATATAAAATTATATATAATAATATATTATATATTTTAAAATATTATATATATTATATATTTTTATATATATATATAGATATATAATAATATATTAATTATATATTTTATATATATATATTTAATATATATATTTATATATATATATCAGGGTTAGCCCTGATTTTAGTTTTGTTATGTATATTATTATTATATATAATAATACTTATAAATAGTCGAGGAGGAGGCTACAGTGGTATTATTCTCCCCCATGTTGTATTATCATATAAAAAATTATTATTATTATTGTTTATTTTATTAAAATTTATATTATGTTATCTATATATTTTGTTTAGTGTTTTTCTTATCAGTGTAATTTTTATTATAAAGAAATCAAGATTGATAAAAAACAAAATAATTATAATAAAAAAAATTTTCGATGTAGTAATCGTGAAATATTAATAGAATATTAAGATAATAATAATTAAAAATTTATAATATAATGATACTAAAGAAAAATTCATTTTAACTATGCTACCACTTTATTACTTACTACTAAAATAAAAAGGAATGAAAAGATAATATTTTTATTATTATCCTAATATTTTTATATTGATTAATTTACTATTATTTTGTTATACATATATTACCCACCCCCTATTAACACTGTTTTTTTGAGTGTTGTTGTTTTTTTCTTTTTTTTTTTGTATTTATTTTGTTGTTTTGTCTCACCCTTTAAATTTTGTGTGTGGTGTGTGTGTGTGTTGTGTGTGTGGTTGTGTGTGTGGTGGTCAGTGTTGTATGTGTGATGTAAATTGTGTGTGATGTAAGTGTGTGTTCTTTTTGTGTGTGTGTTTTCGTTTTGGGGTTTTGGTGGTGTGTCGGTGGATGGCGGTGGGAATTTGGCAGCGTCGGTGGATGGAAATAATGACTAACATTAAGAAAACGTAAGCACAGTTAGCAATGCGAGTTCGCTTTCAAATATTATTATATTTTACTACCGCAAAGCCGGCCTCGGCGGGCTTTTGGGTAGCTCCTGCGAGGCTATTGGCCCCCACCTGGGTTTGGGGGCCTTCGGCCACCAAACACGATCTCAGGGTAGCCCTTCTAGCTTTCCCGAATCATGGAGTAGAAATGTAGGGATTACCCAACCCATTAATCACCCCCAAATTTTAACCCATCTACCCCCACCCTTCACTCCCCACTACCTCACCAACACCCATTCACTCACCCATTACCCATCCCCCCCCACCTATTCCCACCCATCACCCCCAACCCATCACCCCCACCCTTTCCCACTCACCCATCACCCCCACCCCATACCCATCACCCCACCATCACCCTTACATAAAGGGTTTCTTCAATTCTCGCTCCCCCCCCACTTTTTTCACAATTCTCGCAAATATAGGCGCTAAAAAAAAAAAAAAAGTGATCGGATCATCCCAAAAGGGCCCTTACAAACCTTTCCCCTGGTTCAATCGGTTTCCCAAAGCTGTGCCATATAAGGATTGCGCCGCGGGGACGGACCTATAGCACCACACACACAAAACACACAGACATAAAACACACACACACTTTACCTTTCGCTTATATATAACTATAGCCTGCAAAGCCGCCCTCCCGGCGGACCTTTGCTACTCCTGCGGAGGCTATTGGTGTGGCCTCGGCCCACCAAACACCGACTCGCCAGATAGCCCTTCTAACGTTTCCTGAAACCTGATGTAGAAATGTATGTATTCCCCACCCATATCACTCACCCATTCCATCAACCCCCACCCATCACTCACTCCATGTACCATCACCCCCCAACCCATTACTCACCAATGTCCACATCACCACACCCATCATAAACCATTACCCATCAACCCCCCACCTATTCCTCACCCATACCACACCCCCAACACCACTCACCCCCCACCATTCATTCACCCATCACCACACCCAATTACCATCACCACCATCCCTTTTCACTCACCATTACCCATTCACCTACATAAAAGTTTTCACTCAATTCTCGCAACCCACTTTTGTTTTCGCAATTATCGCTAATAGGGCTGCTAAAAACCCCATCATATCGCACATTTTTTGGAAGCCAGGTTGACCAAGGGAAGGTTTTATGCCCACTTATGAGATGATCCGATCACTTTTTTTTTTCTTTTTTTTTAGCAGTCAATTAGCGATAATTGTGAAAAAAGTGGGTTGCGAGAATTGAGGAAACCTTGATGGGGGGTTTGGTAATGGTGAGTGAATGGGTGGGGTGATGGGTAATGGGTGTGGGGTGATGGGTGAGTGAATGGGCGGGGGGTGATGGGTGATCGTGAGGGAATAGATTGGGGGTGATGGGTAATGGTGAGTGAATGGGTGTGTGGTGATGAGTAATGGGTGAGTGAATGGGTGGGGGGTGATGGGAGTAATGGGTGAGTGAATGGGTGGGGGTGATGGGTAATGGGTGAGTGAATGGGATGGGGGTGATGTGAATGGCTTGGCGTTAATACATACATTTCTACATCCATGATTTCAGGAAAGTTAGAAGGGGGCTATCTGGAGAGTCTGTGTTTGGTTGGGCCTATAGGCACCAAACAAGGTGGTGGAACGGTCCCACCAATAGCCCTCCGAAAGCTAGCCAAAAGTCAGCCGGAGGATGCTTTGCGCTAGTATATATATATATATATATATATATATATATATATATATATAATATATATATATATATAATATATATATATATTATATATATATATATAATTATATATATATATATATATATATATATATATATATATATATTAGGGTGCCATAGCGCATATGGTAAATTTAAAACTTGATATTTTTGAACGGCCCTCTGTGTGATACTGTGCAGTATTGAGAAAACCTCTCATGCAAAATTTGAAGCGAATCGGTTTATATTTAGAGGTGGCGCAAGTGAATTGAAACCTGTACTATGTGTACTATGTGATTATACCTGTACCGATATCAGAAAGGCTATGGTTCTAAATCACCCATTTCTTTTTCAGAATGGCTCATTCACGCGCAGCTACGACTGTTTGGCTGGTGGGACAAGCCAAACTCCGACCCCATCCTCGGAGCCAAACTCCCCTGTCGTGGCGACGTGCTCAAACGGGCTTTCTACTTCCACAACGTGGAAAAGAAAACCGTCGCCACCAGCGCCGCGCCACTGTCCAAGAGGTGCTAAGGTTCTGGGAGACCACGAGGATCCCAACGATGACGGCAAAAAGCGCCGTTCGCAAGGTGGAGGTCTTGTTCAAGGACTGGAAGGCGCTCGTGAAGAGCAAGGGAAGAGCGACGAACAAGACGAAGGAGGAAAATTTTCAAGAGGCCCTCTGCGACCTCTTCGACGTCGCCCACGCCGACGCGATGACCCTGATGACGATCCCGGCTGATCGCGAGATTCCTAGCGGCGCAACGCGAGAAGGGTCGCCGAGGGATCATGCAGGGAGCTGACAGGGTGCTGGAGCGCCGAGTTCAGCGCCGGGAGATAACAGTGGCGGCAGAGAAACGATCACGAGAAGCCTCGACGTCGCAGCTGGCCGAACGCGCGGTTGCTCGCGTCCTCCTCCTCCTCCTCTCTCCTCCTCGGTTTGAGTCCAGTCCGGCACGCGGCGGGGTGGCTGCTACCGCTGAGCCGACAGGTGTAAGCCCTCCGAAACGACGAGCGCGGGGGTCACAGGTCGTGCTCTCCCAGGAGTAAGCGAGCGCCCTCGACCAGACCGGCGTGAGCGACGCAAAGCGGTCCGCATCGTCGCGGCGACTGCCAGTAGCCTCGGCCACAATCCTCAGGAGCTGATCCTGAATGCCGAGAGCATCCGCAGGCTCGCGCCGGCTACCGGTCCCAGCTGGCCGCGGAAGTCAAGACAACCTTCGTCCCTGACACGCCTCTTACCGTTCACTGGGACGGGAAGATCCTGCCGGACTGCGACGGTTACGCGGGTGGATCGGCTGGCTATCCTCGTCTCCGGCGACGGCGTCCAGAAGCTCATCGGCGTTCCCAAGACTGGCAAGTGGGACTGGAGAGGCGATGGCGATGCGCCGTGGCTGAAGCGCTCGACGACTGGGGGCTCACAGAGCGTGTGGTGGCTATGTCGTTCGATACGACCGCCGCCAACACTGGAGCCCTCACCGGTGCCTGCATCCTGCTGGAGCAGAAGCTTTGGTCGGCGTCTGCTAAGCCTCGCCTGCCGGCACCATGTACACGAGCTGGTGCTGGAGAAGGCGTTCTCTATCTGCATGGGGCCGTCGTCGGGCCCTGACATCGTGCGCTCTTCAACCGATTCAAGGAACGGTGGGCTTTCATCGACCAGAGCCAGCCGGAGCCGCCAACGCCCGACGAGCTGCCGCCCACCCTCCTGAACAAGCGGGACACACTTCTGTAGGAGTGGGCCGTCCTGTTCAACACCAGCCACCCGCAAGACGACTACAAGGAGATGCTGGAGCTCTTCATCGTCCTGCTGGGTGGCGAGGGCGACGTCCCGAAGGTGAAGTCCGGCGACCGGGCGCCATGCACCGCGGCGGGCTGGATGGCGCGTGCCATATACGCGGCGAAGATTACGCTGTTCGCCGCCGAACTGGGGGAGCTCTGCTCGCCGCGCGAGCTGTCCAGCCTCGCCGGTTCAACCTTCTTCGTCGCTGAGGTCTACGTGACCCGCTGGTTCAAGGCGCCCTGGCCGCCTTCGCGCCGGCGAATGACTTGAAACTGGCCGCCGACCTCCGCGACTTCCACGACGCTGAGATCGGCAAGGCGTGCGTGAAGACCTTCGCCCGGCACTTCTGGTACCTGAGCAAGCCACTGGTCGCCATGGCTCTCTTCGACCACCGCTTGCCAACTGCCGAGAAGAAGGCGCTGGCGGAAGCGATGCAGCGGAAAGAAGGATCCGAGGAACCGCGAAGCGCATCACCGTCTCGACGCCCGCCTCGCCTCGTCCACGTCGTCCACGTCGTTCGGAAGCCAGGCGTCCGGCGCCTCCTCGACGCCGTCGGAGCGGAGACGGCGTTCCTCTCGAAGGAGCCGGAGGAGTGGCCGAGTGACACGGGGTTCGTCGCGGCGTCTCCGCGCGTCGCGAGCCTACACGTCACCAACGACACGGCGGAGCGAGGGGTGGCGCTGTTCCACTCCTTCAACTTCAGCCTGACGAATAACGAGGATCAGCGCCAATTCCTCTTGCAGGTCGTCGAGAGGCACCGTCGCACACAGCCAGAACATCGAAGGCTTCCGTTCCCCGGCCAAGCGGAAGACAATGATGGCTTGGGCAGCCATGATACCCCCTGCCCCTAGAGGGGCTAATACTCGCTTTGAAGAGCAAGGGGACATCAGCCCAGCGGAGGAAGGGGAGGTCTCAAAAGGCTTCAATATTGCCAACAAACACCCCAGAGACGATGTCCTTCCTTGTAGTCCCTATCGGAGTCTATAGGGGGAACAATCAATCGACTTGCGCCACCTTTAAATATACTTCGATTGCGCTTAAATTTTACACACGATGTTTTCTCACCACCCACAGTATTCCGCTAAGGGCCGTTCAAAAAACTGCAACTTTCGTTTTTTATTGGCACCCTAATATATATATATATATATATATATATATATATATATATATATATATATATAATATAGATATATATATATATAATATATATATATATATATATATATATATATATATATAAATGTGCAAATAATTTTATAACTTGTATATTTTCATTTTTAACAAAAATTTTGTATCCGATTTTAGGCTGATGATGGCTTATGTATAGCCGACACGTTCAAATAAACAATCAAGATGTTTCTACCCGCGCTGGTTTATATCTTCATTATAAGATCTCGATTCCCTCATGGAGAAAGTATTGCCTATATATATATTGATATATATATATATATATATATATATATATATATATATATATTAATATATATATATATATATATATATATATGTATATATATATATATATATATATATATATATATATATATATATATATATATATACTATATATATATTATATAAATATTATTATATTATATATTATATATTTTATATTAATTTATATCATTTATATATTTTATGTATCAATTATTTCATAATTAGAGTGTACCAGCTGGTTTAGTTTCTTTATTTGAGTTTTTGACATGGTTGTCCTCGACCCGGTGAGCGCCAGCATCTAAGGCAGTGTTGACCAAGGTGTTACTCGGATGGCTCCCGCATGGAGGTTCACTGAGGCGTTGTGAATGCCGCTCTGGTTCAGCTGAAGCCGG
>JACEEZ010008191.1:0-17500 GCA_016584305.1 Chionoecetes opilio
TTCCCCCGCCCTCAGCCTTAAGGCACGTCTGTAAATTATTAATATTTATTTAATATATATATAATTATATATATATATATATAATATATATATATAGTATATTATTAGTGTTGGATCGAATAACCGCAACCGCAACCACCACCGCATTTTTAGAAGTCTTCACAACCGCAACCGCAACCGCCGTTCCATAAATGCGGTTGCGGTTGTGAAAGCTTAGTATAGATAGTATGCACGTGACGTCATGATCAAGTGATAAACAATAACAAAGCGACTCTGGCCGTGAGGCTGGCCGAGGAACCTGGGGAAACAGTTTACTTCCATAGTAATTTATCCTACCAATTATCCCTACCAAATACATTTATCAGTATAAATGATAGACTGTTATCTTCGGAAATATTTGTTCTACAATATTATCACATAAAACACAGCAAAACACACTAAATAGATGCCATTATGAGCCTCTGAAGAAATTTGCATGAACTTGAGATTCACTTAAACTCGTCGCCGTTTAAAACTTTGAGAGACAACTTATAACATGGAGCATATCAGTGGAAGCGGTATTGTATTAGCTTTCCATTGATATATTTCGTCTTCTTATAAATGAATTAGCACCATGAATAAATTAGCGTTGACTAAATAAATATCATCCTCAATCGGGTTATAAGATATTTGTGTGTTGCAAAACTTGTGTTCAACATAAGGTATTTAGTATATATTATGTACCAAGTTTGGCTAAATTACACTATAACGTAATATTCCAGTTAATAATTACGCATTTTTCCTAGTATATGATAACCGCAACCGCAACCGCAACTGCGGTTGTCATAAGTCTGATAACCGCAACCGCAACCGCGGTTGTAGAAAATTCGACAACCGCAAACACAACTGCAACCGTGGTTGTTATTCGTGGAAGGATTTAATCTGCTGTGCTATTATTTTCTCAAGGATCTTAATCATATGGGACGTGAGAGTCATCGGTCTATAATTTTTACCTATAGTTCTCGAGCCAACTTTATGAATTGGGGTGATTTTTGCGCACTTTACGTAGTGGGGCATGTATGATGCAAGTGTGGAGTGATTTCTTGTATAAGGATGAGAGGGGCACACTAAGTTCTGTAAAGCAGCTCTTCAAAAGCGCGGTTGGTATTTGATTAGGACCAGCAGCAGAGGTTGATATTGATTCCCAAATTGCTTCATGAGTGTTACTTATGTTTATATCAATGTTTGACATTTTTAGAGAGTTGGCTTTTCGCTGGCAAAGGAAACACTTGGATTCGAATTATTCTTTTCTTGCAATGGAATACTGAAGCACCCTCATAGTGCACTGGCAGGCCCACACTTATTTCACCCGGGCTATCGAATATGTCAGCAGTTGAACTAGGTATAGGCCTAACTGCTGTTTTGACCTTTGCTTTCAGAGAGCTGTACTAATAAAAGTATTTGAGAATTATTTTTATACACAAAATAGCGTGAGCCTTCCTAAGGCGTGATTCGTTATCGACTGAACATTTAAGTTTGTTCTCGAACTCGTCTAGTCGACACTGTATTCATTCGAGAATGGTTTCTTCGAGTAGTTAATCTATTTTCGGAGTTTTGATCGTTTTCACATTAATACTTTTCGGTCTCTGGGAATAATTGAGTGGTATACGGATGTGTAATACGGGTAACTTCTGCTAGTAAGGTCAAGATCAATACATCGAAGCACCGTCACTTAATGTGGACATATCACTGCGTCTCCAGAAGGTCTGATTTAAAAAAACTATATTAGTACGTGAATTTCCCAGAGAAATGCGATGATAAGTTCAATATGGATATATTTCCTTCCGTTTACGATGAATGCTATATATATCAATAAAACTTTGAGCTTGAAATCTAAAGATACTCCCCCCCCTCCTCTCTCTCTTCCTCTTCTCTCTCTCTTCATCTCTCTCTCTCTCTCTCTCTCTCTCTCTCTCTCTCTCTCTCTCTCTCTCTCTCTCTCTCTCTCTCCCCTTCTCTCTCTCTCTCGCTCTCTCGGTCTACATACGAGTACTACATACACGGTACGTCAATTAGTGCTTATGTGTGTATGTATGGAGAGAGAGAGAGAGAGAGAGAGAGAGAGAGAGAGAGAGAGAGAGAGAGAGAGAGAGAGAGAGAGAGAGAGAAGAGAGAGAGAGAGAGAGAGAGAGAGAGAGAGAGAGAGAGAGAGAGGGGGGGGGGGGGAGGTGAAAATGGAACCTTATCATTGGCGGACACCCGAGTGGGTTATCTATTCCCTGCACCAACACCTACTTGGTGATTGCTCCGGGAGGGAATACTAGACGGGGAAAGGAAATAAGTTGTCTCTTTGTGCCAACGCGTCTCCCTGTATTGCGGAAGAAATGCAGTAATAAGATAGAAAGGACTACTGTGTGATTGAAATGAATAGAAAGTGAATGATAAGGATTACTTATTTCAGTGGTATTTTAGATTGGTGAATTTGAACAAAGAGGACTTGGATGTCATGTTTGCTTGATTTTCTTTCCATATGTTATATATAGAAGCTGACGAAAGAAAAATAATACATGCAAGTTTACTGTATATGGTGTTTCTTCTTTGCTTTGTTGAAAATATTTATTTTCTACATCAATAAAGGACTAACTAGCCTAAAGAAGTAACAAAAAGCCCGCTTGTTGCCAATCTCTATAAAAAAAGGCAGTAAAAGATTATAGAAAAGGAGGGTTTACAAATTTAGTACTGGAGGTGTCTTGACACTCCTCCCTTAAAAAAAAAACATTCGTAAAAAGATGAAAAAATAGAAACAGGAAGAGAGTTACAGAGTTTACCAGTGAAAGGGATGAAAGACTGAAGATACTAGTTCACTCTTGCATTAGAAATATGAACAGAATAGGGATGAGAATGAGTAGAATATCGTGTGCAGGTAGGCCGCGAGAGCTGGGGGCATATTCCCCTTCTGTACACCACTCCCGCACTCCGTTTGAAGTGTGGTAAATTTTGGATTTTTAAGGTAGACAAAAAAAAAACGCACGCGCAGCAACATAACGTATAGGAGAAGAACATTACTTGTACTCTGTCCTACGTAGGTATAGCCTGGGTTCTTGCATGTTTATTTGTTGTTTATTTACATATATTGTTAGGATAATTGCAGCAAACGGGCGTAAAAGGCGTAAAAGATATGTTTACGAGGATAAATAAGCTGAGAACGGTTCAAAAAGAAATTTCAAACCATACATAAAAAAACTAAATCCATATTCGTGATCAGCACGTACGAAAGCTACAATGAACCAAGTGTCATCAAAATCTGGTGAAACAAAAATGGCCAAATTTTGAAGGCAGTCCATCAATCAGCCTTGGAAAATCTGCAAAACACATTTGCCTTAATATCTCAAGAACCGTAGCAGCTAGGCGAAAACGGTATATATAAATATATATATATATATATATATATATATATATATTTTTATATTTTATAATTTATATATATACTAAAATAATATATATATATATATATATTTTATATATTATTATATATAATATTATATAATATCATATATAATATATATATATATATATATATATATATATTATATATATATATATATATATATATATATATATATATATATAATTATATATATATACATATATATGTATATATTGTACTGTTTTGTATAATGATTGATAAAATTCATATATCTTAGAGAGAGAATAAGTTGATATATTTTCTTGTTTAATAAAATATATATCTAAATTAATTGAAAAGTAAGAATCTACTGCTAGAAGTACAAACCTGCTATATTCAACGAGAGAGAGAGAGAGAGAGGGAGAGAGAGAGAGAGAGAGAGAGAGAGAGAGAGAGAGAGAGAGAGAGAGAGAGGAGAGGAGAGAGAGAGAGAGGAGAGAGAGAGAGAGAGAGAGAGAGAGAGAGGAGAAGAGAAGGGGAGAGAGAGGAGAGAGAGAGAGAGAGAGAGAGAGAGGAGAGAGAGAGAGAGAGAGAGAGGAGAGAGAGGAGAGAGAGAGAGGGGAGAGAGAAGAGAGAGAAAAAGAGAGAGAGAGAGAGAGAGAGAGAGGAGAGAGAGAGAGGAGAAGAGAGGGGAGAGAGAGAGAGAAAAAGAGAGGAGAGAGAGGAGAGAGAGAGAGAGAGAGGAGAGGAGAGAGAGAGAGAGGGGAGAGAGAGAGGAGAGAGGAGAGAGGGAGGAGAGAGGAGAGAGAGAGAGAGAGAGAGAGAGAGAGAGAGAGAGCGAGAGAGAGAGAGAGAGAGAGAGGAGAGGAGAGGAGAGAGAGAGAGAGAGAGAGAGAGAGAGAGAGAGAGAAAAGAGGAGAGAGAGAGGGAGAGAAGAGAGAGAGAGAGAGAGAGAGAGAGAGAGAGAAAACAAAAGAATATACGTAGGCTTACAGCAGGAGTATACATATATACTTAGTTTATTTATCCCTGTAAAAATATTTGTTACCCCTTTTTTGCAAAAAAATATTCTTCTCTGCGGAAATTAAATATAACAAGTATTATTGCACATCGAAAGATGTACAACCTTATTAACAGGAATTTCACGTATGTATGAAAATACAAGCTTTCAAAATGTTAGCTGCAAAAAATAACCAAAAATCTGGCTTGATTTGATTTGTTTTCTCCATTTTACTATGAAACTATTGACCCTAGACGAAAATTGACACAAATACATTATGTCCAGCTTAACGATATCTAGCCTATACATTTTTTTTTTTTTTCCTAACAAATAAAGTTTTATATATATATATAAACCAATTTTTTTTACTTCTACACAACTTTGAGTTTTTGGATTATTTATTGATGAAACTTTAATCCGTATATACCAGAGGGACGCAGTCGCAACCTGCATTTTCTTTAATCAATACCGTTTTCGCCTAACTACTACGGTTCTTGAGATATTAATGAAAATGTGTTTTCACGAAATTTTCCAAGCCCAGGATTTCCAAAATAGATGATTCAAAATTTGGCCTTCATAATTTGGCCAGTTTTTTATTCCACTAGATTTTGATGACCCTTGGATCATAGTAGCTTTCGTACGTGCTGATCACGAATTTTGACCTAGTCATTCGATATTTGGTTTTGAAATATCTTTTTGTGCCGTTATCAGCTTATTTATCCCCGTAAACATACTTTTCACGCCTTTTGCACCCGTTTTCTGCTATTATCCTAACACAATATGTAAATACACAACAAATAAACATATAAGAACCCAGGCTATGCTTACGTAGGACAGAGTAAAAGCAAGCAAGTTTCTTCCCATACCACTGACCATACGGTGTGTTGCTGCGCGCATGTTTTCTTTGAGCCTTAAAAATCCAAAATTTACCACACTTGAATCGGAGTGCGGGAGTGGTATACAGAAAGAGAATATGCAAGCGAGGGATGAATCCAGTTAGCATATTCAGCAGTGCAGTGAACATTAAATTAACAGTGGAAAATAGCAAGAGATCGCGGCGATGAGACGAAGAACTTTTGACTCAGCCCTGTTTAGGAGAGCAGTATGAGTGGATCACCCCCCCCCCCCCCCCCCCCCTAAACATTCCAGGCATACTCCATATATTGGCGTACAAGGCCCCTGTATAAAGCAAGTAGCTGGGAGGGAGAATAAAAGGACGCAGACGCCACAAAACACCTAACTTCTCAAAAACTGATTTAGCAAAGGAAGATATGTGAAATTTCTAGTTCAGATTTTTAGTAAAGGATGGTCCAAGTATGTTCATTGTAGAAGAAGGAGCTAGTTGGGTGTCATTGAAGAAGAGGGGATAGTTGTCTGGAAAGTTATGTCGAGTAGATAAGTGAAGAAATTGGGTTTGAACACTGTTGAAAAATGCAGGGTAGAATCGTCAGCGCAGGAAACATACAGGGCATAGAGTCAAACGTAGAAGATCATGAATGAATAATAATAGAAAGAGAATAATATGTAGAAAATAGAAAATGAATAATAGAAAGAGAAGTGATGATAGGACAGATCCCTAAGGAACACCATTATTGATAGACTTAATGGAAAAACAATGACCGTGTACAGTAGCTGAAATAGTACGGTTTGAAAGAAAACTTGAGATGAAGGTGCAGAGAAAAGGATAGAAAACAAAAGAGTGCAGTTTGTAAATTATAGATTTGTGCCAGACTCAATCAAAAGCTTTTGGTATGTCAAGGGCAACAGCAAAAGTTTCACCGAAACCTCTAAAAAAGGATGACCTAGATTCAGTTAGGAAAACTAGAAGATCGTCTGTCTGTAGATCACCCTTGTGGAAACCGTACTGACGAGCAGATAGAAGATTGTCAGCAGATAGATGCTTAATTATTATCTTCTCATTAAGTATAGCTTCAAAAGCTTTAGAAAGGCAGGAAGTCAAAGCATTATGATGGTAGTTAGAAGGATTATAATGGTCACTCTATTAAGGAACAGGTTGAATGTGAGCAAACCTCCAGCAAGAAGGAAAGTTGAAAATAGATAGACAAAGATAAAACAAGTTTGACCAGACAGGGTGTATGTAAGCACAGAAGCAAAGTTTTTGAGAACAGTATGAGGGACTCCGTCAGGACAGTAAGCCTTACGAGGATCTAAACCAGAAAGGGCAAAGAAAACATCATTACGAAGGATCTTAATAACAGGCATAATATAGTCAGAGGGTGGAGGAGAAGGAGGAACAAGCACTTCATCAACCGGAGTGGAATTTTGAGCAAAGGTTTGAACAAAGAGTTCAACTTTAGAAACAGATGAGACAGATCTGGAGCCATCTGGGTGAAGCATAGGAGGGAATGATAAAGAAGAAAAATTGTTAGAGATGTAGGTTAGTATTAGCAGAGGTGGGCATTCCGCAATTTTAGTCCGCAATTCCGCAATTCCGCAACTTGCGGAATGATAATTCGGTTGCGGAATTGCGCAATTACAGATGCCTGAAAAAATTGCGGAATTGCGAATTGCGGACCGCCAAAATTTTAAAGCGCAATCGCAATAACTTGCGGAATGGGTAAATTCGGTGGGGAAAATGCGCAATTACGGATGCCTGAAAAAAATGGGGAATTGGGCGGGTGCGAACCGCCAAAATTTTGAAACGCCAATCGCAATAATTGTGTCGATCACCACCTTCAAAATGGCAAGTGCCCCGCGTGAACATAAGTTTCCCCCAAAATATGGTGGAGATGAAAACTAGCCACTGCCAATGAGCCGTGTTTTTGGGTCGTCAAGCAGCATTCTTCTTGGATTACGAAGACCACTCCAAAAACACTTGTGAAATGTTTTTGTTATACTGCTTTGTGATATTGTTTGCAATGTTTTGGGGCTGATTATTATTTCGGCCCCCTACCAAGCTTGTTGTGTTTTTGTACCAGAAACCAATCCGTTTTCAATTGCGAGAAAAAACGGTCTTCGTACCAAGACCAAGCAAGCATCGTCCAAGCATCGCTAGCTAGTGTGGTAGCTAGTGTAGCACAGTCACTCGCTCAGTTCAGTGCGTTCTGGGACTTGGGATTGAGAGCGTGTACGCTCAACTACGCGGGGCCGTGTGTGTGATTACTGATTTAATCCTACATATACTGTTGTTGTGTTGTGGAAGTACTAAGATTGCACAAATTAGACAATAGACACTGGTTACTGGCAGTGGTTAGTGGTTAGTAATCACTAACCAGTGTCTATTGTGGTTAATAAAACGGGTTTTTTAACTTATATATAGGATAACAATAGGTTTAATAAACGGCGTTTAGTAAAATAAACGGCTATTTTTTCTTCTGTCTAATTTGTAATTTCAGTAATTTCAAAATTTGTCTTATATTTTGCAGATTGTGCTCATATAAATTAGCGTTTAGTAAAGCTAATTATATGAGCACAATCTGCAAAATTAAGACAAATTTGAAATTACTGAAATTGCAAATTAGACAGAAAGCAAAAATAGCAGTTTATTTACGAAACGCCGTTTATTATTTTTTTTTTGCTTCTGAAAATTAGCACATTTAACCCGAATGGACAACTTTTTGTCGCATCTCCGTCGCCTGGATTTTGGAGTATGAGTATCAGTATACACTGGATACTGATAGTGTTAGAAGTGGGGGATTGTTGCAGAATGACTTGGAGGCTCAGGATGATCTCCCCAGCACTCAGCCCCTCAGCCAGAGCACGAGCGGGAGAGCAGGTAGGCTAGGAAACACAGGTGGAGAGAAGCTTCCAGCTAACTTGAGTCACTTGGGGCAAGTAAGTTATTCCTTATCTACTGAGTATTTAGTAAATTTTAATTTGGTCAATTTATAGTTTCAACCCAACCAAACGATTTTCTGATGCGCCTTATTAAAATTTCATAAGGCGCATCAGAAAATCGTTGGTGGGGTGAAACTATAAATTATCCTTTAATTTACTAGTTAAAGTTAAAACATAGAAAAATTGTTATTAAGGCTGTATAAAAGGCGATATATTCCAATATATTTGATTATTTGTAACACAGTCATCACAGAGAGCGGCCTGCGCGGCGATTTATTTAGTTTAAAAGCTTTTTTTTTGCAAGGTACTACTGCATTTATCAGAAAACGAAATATATCAATGGAAAGCTAATACAATGCTGCTTCTATTGATATCTTCCATGTAATATGGGTTTTCCCACAAAGTTTTACATGACGATGCGTTTAAGTGAATTTTAAGTTCATGCATAATTTCTTCAGAGTCTCGTAATGCCTTTATTTAATGTGTTTTAACGTGTTTATGTGATAATCTTATAGAACAAACCCTTTCGAAGATAAGTCTATCTTTAACATGTATAAACCCATGATATACTGCGGGGTAATGCCTTGAGAACTTCTCCGGGTCTAGAGTGAACGAAGAGGCCCTGGGGCTAAGAGGCGCCCCCGTAGCGTTTAACAAAGGGCCTATGAATGGGGTTTCCCTCTACATATAGAAAACCCTAATCACCTAGGGGTTACTAGCCAGTAGACTGTGTAGTGTAGAAGTAAAGAAAAACCACTAAAAGAGACATGACTTAATTGTGAATGACAAGTAAAGTATAGACAGAAACCAATAGGAATACAGAAGTATTAAAAATAAACACTAAAAAAGTCTTCGAGACATTTTTTGTTCTTAATTGTAGGTGTTTAAGAGTACTTATGAGACACATTTTATGTTTTTAATTGTATTTGTTAAGAGTCTAGAGATGTTTCAAGTTTAAGAGTCTAAGAGACATTTTTGTTTTAAATTGTAAGGTGAATGTGAGTCTAAGATGACATTTTTGCCCTTTTAATGTCAGTGTTTTGTTTTGATTGTAGCGTCTCAAAATTAAGTTTGCGGAATGCAGGACGCGAATGCCGGAAATGCGGATTGAGAAAAGGCCTATCTGAAAAATTGCGGAATCTGCGATTGCGGAACTGTGCAAACAGGTCGCGAATTGCGGAAATGCGACTTGCGGAATTGGCAGAAAAATTGCCGGATGCCCCACCTACTGAGTATATAGTATAACTATTGGTGTCAACTATGTGTTACTGTAGTTCTGTGTCTGTGCTTTGTATAGGTTGATGATGGGGTCCTGCGTACACCATCACAGGCTAATCCACTCCCTAGGCACCAACTACACTACATCCTTTAAAACTCGACCTCAGCCCTAACGCCAGATGTTCTAATGGTATGCAGGCGTCAGGTCAACTATGCCTCGCAGTATCGCGGCCCTATATAAAGGACGTACTACTGTAGAGACGAGAACTTAAGACAAAGACCTCTGTATTAGCAAAACTCCATCAGTCTACAAGTCACCAAGTCACATCCACCACGGCAGGAGAACTCACCAGTCTGCCGAGTCACCCTTACAGCACCTGTTACCTGCTTACTTTTACTCAGAGATTAAATAATATCGACTTGTCAAAGCAGAGATACCTGTTCTGCTCACCCAAAGTGACATACCCCCAATCATCTTTACACATGGGTGACAGCGGTGTGACTTCTCACATGCGCTAACAGGTTAAATCACTTTGTCTATACATGTGACAGCGTTCGGTCTCTGCGACAGGTTAAACACTACTTGACTCCCGCGCCGCCATACACGCGCCACATGTTACTCCAGCGACGTCATACATCCAGCCAGCCGCCACGGACCTCCGCGCCGACTACACACCAACTGACGCCCCTTCTTTTTTTACACGTGTAGACTCAGCGTCGGTGCCTGCATACTTCCTACACGACTTCAAGCTGCCGCCATCGCCAGCCACTTCACCCAAGCCACCTCCACGCTTAGCACTACGCCCAGCTCTCCACACAAAGCTTGTCCGCCTACCTCCACCAATCCACACGACATTCCCCACCAGGCCGCCACTACGCATCCACATACGGCGCTTCATCAATCACCACAGAAGCTTGTGAGTCTACATCACTTTACACTTCATCCAAACGCTAGACAGCGAAGGCCTAAAGTCCACCTCGTCTCCGCTTCCCACGCCGCGCCGCCCTTCGATCATACTCCTACACGATGTCTACGAAGATCTCCTTCCACGAGCCATCCCGGCGCCAAGCTCCACCAACGTTTCATCCAGCCTACTCCACCGCTCCTAGCCCATACACGCCCTCCTGCTTCCCCCCCCCTCACGCTGCTGTCCGTGCAGTTTCCGACATACCTCCACCAAGTCTTCAAACATTGTTAATACCAATTATCATTATTATATTCCTGTGCTCTACTAGCCCTACTATAGCTGTGTTACATAGATGCTTAGCTATACAAGTGAGTTGTGATCTTACTTGTATGAGTGCATAATTAAGTTTAATGGTATTCAATTTTTTGTTTAGGCCATACCTTTTCCGCTCGATAACTGTGGTGTGTTTCCACCTTGTTATTTTATCATTTATGACTGGGGTGACTTATAAGAATTAGACCTCCCTAGCGGATCCCTGATACCTGACACCTGTTATAACCGCACAACTGACTGTGCTGACCTGTTGCAGACGTCCGCCCTCACAGTGTCTGTCCGTGGCTGATACTCCTTGCCCTTTGATCTTTATGAAGTTCTCCCGCTGAGTTACGGAGTATTTGTATTATGCTCGAGCGTTAACGGCATCTTTTTATATTAGCTCCTTTTCTTTATATTTGTTACATCCAAGATTTTTATAAACTGACGTCCACACACTCACACACATATGCTTTTGTTCCATAGTGCATAACTAACACTCTCCAACTTACACTGTGCTTTTATTTAATCTTATATTCAGCTGCTCTCGCGTTGTTTTTTCCATATAACTAAGTACTCTATCTAGGATATTATATTATTATCTATTATTATCATTATTGCCAATAACTGTTCAGTGTACTCGGATATTTGTATCCTCTTCTTCTTCACAATTCATCTCGTCATACATGCCACCACCAGCGCCAACTACAGTCACTCTTGGTAACACTGAGTTTCCTTCCTTTCCCAAATTCACAGGCAAACAATATTCCAGTACACATCACTACTGAAAGACGTTGACGACGAAATCGAACGCTGTCGTAACATCACGACGATCGCAATCAAAATCGCCTAACTAAGTCCTTGCTGCCACTGACTTGTCAACTGCCTGCAGGACAATACCTGCAGAGTGATTTATTCTCACAAGTAAGACATTATGACGAATTTAAGACCACATCTCAATAAATATTTCAGTGCGCCCCAAGTCAGACATCCGGATATACCTTGCTCCACTCTTTAGAGACTTACAGACACTCACAAAAGCAAAGCAACCACCCCTATTACAGTCATGTCAGCTTTGTCAACAATCTCCTACTAACGTCAAATAGACCGTGATAAGACCAGCGGAATGTTTCAGAAATGGGTATGATGAAGATGGCGGAAAATGCAGTCCATACCAAGCTGTGCGGTAAGCTTTTTAGCGATACTACACTTATATGTCTACATACACCATTCCACAGCCAGACTAACCCGGGTACTATAAACACTTTCACTTTTTTTGGCTCCAACAGACACCTTACTGCATTGCTTCCAATTTTGAGGACTCTTCTTCACTCAGTTTATTCAAACAATGCACATTCTTCTATGTCAACCTGCAATGTTGCTATCATACACAACATAAACCCCCCACCAACCACGAAACACGTTCTCGTCCTCCTTTCCAACTCAAAAACATCCCGTTCACCCTCAAACAATACCCAAAGACAACGCCTCATCTACTCCACATTACGACAGCTCCCGTGCCCCAAATCACTCACTCACCTAGCCCTCGTATTGCTATTACTCCAAAAACAAGCCGGACACACGATCGAGCGTTTGCTGTTACAGGACAACGTAATTTATCCAAACCAGAGCAGTTACTGTCTCACGACTTTTGTTGATCACCATGCGTCAATGTGCGTCACGACACTTCTCGAATGTCGAACCGAGACGCAACAAACGCTCCTCGAATATTCACAGCAACACAACACCTCTGACGGTCGTGAAGGACCACAATCTCCTCGCCATATTCACAACAGCTATAACCCTCATATAGACTACCACGTGACGTGCCCACCACTCCTCAAGCAACACGTAAAAGATCACACAGAATTAACCTTCACTCTCTTTGTATACCATTTCTAATACACTTGCGGAGCGAGGACCCATATGATTTTACAAGCTGAGTCAACCAGCCACTACTTCACCTTGTTAGTATTGATATAGCGTTCTTCAGCTAATATAATCATGACTAAAGAGAAGAACCTTTTGATAACATCAGATCTTGTGGTAATCGCCTAATTAATCATTTTATAACCTTCTGGCACCTGCCAACTTTGCTGGAATCGATCGGAACCGACAATCAACTACTCTCAGCTAAAGTTATGTTTAACACCATACCTATGTACTGACTTGCCACCTGATCCGCCTGACCCTTACAATATAGCCAGACGACATAACCATTCCAGCTGACGCCTCCTCATTGCGACCGTCCTGGCCTCCTACCCAACACCAGGTAGACCTATACCCACGTTTACATGAATAAACTATCTGGCTTCAACGTTCATTCCAGAGGTCTTGAAACAATCTAGAGGTTTTTCCTATATGACTCTGTTCACACCGACTTGTCTCCTCACTGCATGCGACTCTCCCGAGTCTTCACAAGCTCTTGATCCAAATGCAACATCCTATAACTGCACAAATCTTACGAACAAGTGATTAAACTCATTCCTAGTTCTCACTTGCAAAGCTCTAACCACATTCACCATCCAGACCATGACGTCGTTCCGCTGCCGTCGCCTTTCTCGCTCCAAAACGAAAAACGTGAAGCACTCTTCGGCGCGTATGTAAAGCCACAGATCGCTTTACTACGTCATAAAACACAACTCCCACTCCCAGAAGTCTCACCTTACAAGGCGTCTTAGAAGCAAGCTAAACACTGTCGCACTCTACATGTCCTGATCACCACGCCCCAAACATCCACATTTCCGACACGCTTTATCACGATGATCTACTACACTGACTCAACGCAATGACCCCACATGGTCAAAAGTCATTACTACCTTGAATCAGGTCGATGACTCTGACATTTTCCTAAGATTCTCTTACTCTTTCAATTAACTCTTCAAGAACAGTTGCGTACAATAGCAACCACACCGTACAGGTAGCATGAACCGTCTCCGTCTACATCACCAATTTGTATTCCTACCAATCTATGTCCAGTATCTGTCCATTAAACTAATTCATGACACCCCAATCGTCACATCCCCATGGCAAGGAAAAGTCACCTGCACCCACAAGCTAGACGTCTAAATCTTCTGGCTACACCTTATGAGAAAGGATATCAATGACTACATATGAAGATATGATCAATAGAGTGCCTGCAAGAACTAAAGGTGACCATAATACATGATCATGTTCCCATTCTCAGATTATCATGTAGCCTTCAGCCCCATGCGAAGTTCTTGGCATTACGATGTTGAAGACTCCCTCTACTGAACGTGGCAAATCAATATTTAATCGCGTTGCGTTGATCATTTTTCACGTTTTTACATATTGCTTCCCAACTGCCTAACAAATCAGCACAACAGTAGTGGACACGTGCCATTTACTGATCATGTCATTTGTCCTTTACGCTACCCCCAAGGTTCTGTTCTGCTCTGATAACGGCACTGAGTTGCTTAATCAAGTTACTAGATTCCTTAAGTCGCACCAACAGTCAATATCAGGAAGTGCTTAAAGTTCTCTGCCCCCCTTACGCCCCAGTGCTAACGTTTAGGTAGAACGTTGCAACCGATAAATCCTCAAACACTTTACGCCTCCATTAATTCCCTAGACAATAGACACCCTTTGGGAAACACCTATGCCTCCTGCAGGTGAGGCTTCCTCTCAATCCACATCAACAAGTCTATGTAATCGATCAAGCAGACACCACCATGTACATCTGTTTGCTCTAGGACAGAATGTCTCCATTATGATCTTTTCGTCCAAACTCTTCCTAAGCCTATATACATATATCATATACAACTATGATGACTTTGGTCAAGACTAAGGTTACACGTTCCAATAAATACTACCAACGTATCAACAATCACTTGCACTACTCTTAACCTGCATATGCTCACTAATATCACAATAAGGTCAGCCTTCCACCATTCACAATGACGTATGGTGACATTGGGGGGGTGTATTCCTCTTGCTTGTGCCAATCAACGCTCCAAATTAGACCCTAAGTTTGACGGCCCCCTTCCGGACGTCATAGCCCCACTCAGCGCAACATGGGAATAAAGGCCTTTAGTTGCTTACACTATCACATGACAGGCACTAGGAAGTTGTCCAACCTGATTCTCCTCTAAAAAAGCTTTCCAAAGCACGCCTCTAACGTCGTAGAGAGTGAGGACCCTAACCTTCTGTTCCTTGCATAGAATAACTCACCTCCCTCCAATCACGAACCTCAACCAGCATAATTCTACTACTCTTCACCAGCCTCCCAATCCTCTAGCCATCGTTATTTACCTCCTTAGTAGTGAGAAGTAACTCCTCGTTTCTCTCTTTATACATGTACCTCATATGATTATTTTGTACATAGCGGATTAGTATTGTCTCAATATTTTTTTCAGACCTACTCAATATGTACTTGCTACGTACCATTGACGGTACCTTCACGACAATTTACTGTTTTTCCACATTATGTATTACGAGCTACGATACCTTTCCTGCATTGTCTCTTCTCCTTATTTTACATTCTATATATATATAGATAGGTAGTTTTGCCTGCCCAATCTTCTATTGTAGTCCCGTCTACCTTTAGTTCAGTTTCAGATTATTCCTTCTTGTCGCAGATGAGGAAATCTCGCGGTAGCCGTCCGAGCCCCATATGTAGGTAGTACTATTATTATAGTTCGGTGTTCAACTATGTGTTCTGTGTTCTGGTGCTTTCTGTGCTTCTGTATGGTTGATGTTGCGCTCCTGGTTATACCGCTAATTCCACTCCCTAGGCAATACACATAATCCTTTAAACTCGACCTCAGCACTACGACCAGACGTTCTCTGCGTATGACAGCGCGTAAGGTCACCTATTGCCCCGAGTAATCGTGCGCCACTTATAAGCGACGTCTCTCTGTAGAGCCGAGACACTAGACACAGACCTCTGTACTAGCAATCTACAGTCTTCAAAGTCCCCAGTCAACATCCAAACTCACGACCAGTCCGCAAGCTCACCTTACAACCACCTGCTACCTGTTACCTCCTTTAACCAGAGTTAATAAACGACTATCAAAGCCAGAGTTACATGCTTCCTATAGCTCACCCTACAAAGTGACATACCAAATCACTTCTACAGCAGATGTTTTTAGCTGATGCCAGAACGTCACAAGAGAGAGTTGATCCAGAAAGCATTTTGACCATTCTTACTATTGATGAGAAGTTTTGCGCTAAGTTGAAAACAAATTAGCATTATTACGCGGCAGAAATCTTTAATGGGCATGAGCTCTCTCAGAAGTAGGTATAGAGCCACAGGTACCCTCTAGAAATACACATCCTGCCCATTTTCATTTTCATTCGTATACATGGTCTAACTATCATTTTTTTTTTTTTATGTTTATTCTTTGTTCTACTCCTCTAATCTCTATCTCTATACTCTACTCTCGTCTTTACTATCTCTCATCTCTACTCTCTCTCTCTCTCTATACCTCTCTCTCTCTATTAACTAACTCCTCTCTCGCTCTACTCTATCTTCCCCACCCTCTCTACATCTAACCTCTACTCTCATCTCCTCTCTCTCTCTCTCTCTTCTCTCCTCTCTCTCTCTTCTCTACTCTTCTACTCTCTCTCTCTCTCTCTCTACTCTCTCTATCTTCTTCTCTCTCTCTCTCGACTCTCTCTCTGTCTCGCTCTCCACTATCGTAAATTACAAATCAAGCTATCATTTATTGTGAGTTAGTACTGCATGCCTGTTATCATCAACACAAATTTTCTATTGTTATTATTTATCTTACTTGTGTTAGTAGTTTCTTTATTGTTTGCTAAACTGAGCATTAGCGAAGGGGAATATGACGGAGGTCGAGAAAGGTCGTAGTTTTCAGGAAAAGAGAAAGGAAAACAGACGGCCTGGGAGAATAGAAAGTTATGAATTGCTGGGCAGGGATCAGAAAAACAGGTATGAAAAGGTGAATAAATAATTAAAATATCCATATCAGATTATCATTATTATTATTACCATTATCATCTTAATTTCTGAAGTATAATTCAAAGCTTAGTTGGCATGAGCGAGTGGGCGACGAGATGCACGCAAGGCAGTTATGTATGTAGCCGATCTTTTGTGTGTGTGTGTGCTGCTGTGTGTCCCAGTGTTTGTGTGCTGTGTGTGTGTGTGTAGCGTGATCTGCTGTGTGTGTATGTAGTGTGTGTGTGCTGTGTGTCGTGTGTGTGTGTGTGTGTGTGCTGTGTAGTGTGTGTGGTTTGTGTTGTGTGTGTCGTGGTGTGTAGATGGGGTTGTGATGTGTGCTGCTGTGTGTGCTGATGTGTGTCGCTGTGTGTGTGTGTGTCGTGTGCGTGTGATGTGTCATATTCCCGCTGTGTGTGTAGTGTGTAGTCACAGTATGTCAATCAAAATCACCTCACCACCATATCAACAATAACATTCTAGTGCTTCCTTTCACCAACATGACATCTCTGCCGGGTGTACAAATTGGTCCTTCATATCACAGAAACAAAGAGCTGATCTGTATACGCGTCTTGCCCTCATTACTGTCACTTTAACTTTTTCTCATACTCAGAGATCTATCGAAAGACTAGAATAATATCTGATAAGGAACAAAAACTAAAGATCTACGCACGCAATACAGGAGAGAAAAAACGTCTTTGTAATACTAAAACTTTATTATGTGATTTTAAGCCGTAATTTAATTAGATTTTTTACCGTTTACGTCAAAATAATACAAATGAATGTGATCTTTTTCATAGTCTATATCTAAGAATACAAACGAGGAATACATCTAATTAAATTGAAATATATGTTCAATTTATTTATTTCTGTATCTGATAATTTTACTGTGCTGTGTGAGGGAGAAAGAAGAAGGAATAAAAGGAGGAGAAAAAGAGGAGGAGGAGGGGGATGATGAT
>JACEEZ010008191.1:22500-30000 GCA_016584305.1 Chionoecetes opilio
ATACATCACTAACTCTTTAACAATGTAGGTGCTTCTACTTTCTGGAGAGGGGAGATAATCGATCGACTCATAAGACATTTTTTTCTAAACAATCATTTTGCTTAATTGTTCATATCGCAATTTTTTTTCAAAATCATTTCTGATTTCCTCGTCATATATAAAAGGTGTGGGTATGATTTAAAACTAGAACCATAGCCCTCTACACAACTGGGAGTATGGTTTTTGTTTACCATATTGAATTCTAAGAGAATTTCTCTCTCTGAGTTTCCCGTCGCAAATCAATAGTTTCGGAGATATATGTTTTTTTGGGGAGGAGGAATACGTTTGCTATGTTTACAAAATACCGGTTAAGGATAAGATTAGGTGAGGATATATTCTGGTTAAGTTAGATTAGGTTTAGGAATCAGGGGAGAAATCTAAATAAAAGTTTGTCTGTTTTCTGGCAAAAATACCCAAAACTTTAGATTTTTTCAGTAGAGTTTGCCAAATATTAGTATTTTCCCAAAAGAGTTTTGCAAAACTTTCGATTTTTAGTTGATTTATGCTGTTTTTCGAGAGATTTTTATGGTGATTTCCCCCTGGTTAGTATGCTTAGGTTGTTGGATTAAATCAGGTAGGTGTTAATTTCGTTTCCCCAATCAAAAAGCCCCACATTCCCACCAGGTCCCCAAGATCGTATATACAGGGAAAGGGGTAGAAGTAAACAAGAATTTCCTAACGTTTTTATGGTGATTTTCGTGTGAAACACATACAAACTCGTCAGAATATCATAGGTTGACCACCAAATGGATTATGGTCCTAGTGTAAAAATCTACCAAGGTGTGGAAGACGTTCAACATTATGTTTACCCTTGGAAAGCATTCATAAACTTTTCGCAGGTCAAGATGTTCCACCCCAAGAAAAGAGATAAAAGAAAATTTATTCGAGTGCTTCAAGATAATATTTCTCAAGAAAATATGTACACAATATAGACAAGAAACTTACAGGGTCGTCCAGATATACATCTCAAAGAAGTAGTCCAAGTAAAATAAAGACTTCCTATTGTGGTAAGAAGGAACATTTCATTACTATTCTCAAAAAATGGTAAAAAATCTCTCATACATTCCTGCTTTCTTGTTAGTACACTGGTATGTTCTCCTATCCACTTGCCTAAGAAAAAAAGAGAAAACGATAGAGGAGGAGGAGGGGCACGGGAAAAGAAGAGGAATGCAAAGGAATACACAGGAAGAACAAACATAAACATCTCTACTGGCTCTACTGGGCCAAACGGGACTGCCTTTGTGATCACTTTCTACCACTATAGTTTCAACAAGTTAGAGAAAACATCAAAAATAAGGAATAGCAAAGTTAAAGGCTCTTCCCTACCTCCGTCTCTCTGGCCAAGGTTGACAGAAAAAAGTGGAGAAAAAACACTATGCAGTGTTAAATAGTGCCATGGAATAAGATAAGAAAGGCAGAAGAAGAGACATACTCTAATATAAAGCTAACTAAAGCCAGGCGAAAAAGGCAACAAATTCACGTAGGAGCAAAGTCATTGAGTTCGGCACCTGATGCTAGGCATTTACATACTTTGTTCTTAAACGCCTCAACCGTGTTATTACTAACTACTTGTAATGGAAAAAATTTCCAAATGTTCACAACACATTTATATTAAGAAAAAGTGTCTCGCTTCATGTGATCGAAATAATTTACCAATGATCTTGTATCCATTACACACGCGGAATATTTTTTTTACTTTTTTTAATACTCTCTCAAGCTTGTCCATATATTTTCTAAAGTAGGGCGATCAGAACTGAACGCAATATTTAATATGAAGAAGCACTTTCAAATTGAAAAAGTGTGAGAATGAATTTTTCGGACTTGCATTCGAAACTCTGTTCGATAAAGCTGGTTAATTTGTAACCCCCACTTAACAGCTTCTGAACAATGTTTACTGGGCCTTAGGTCGTTGCTTACAATTATCCCCAAGTCTTTTTCTTCGGTAACATAGGAAAGTTCGCGTCCGTTCATTGAATAATTAATTTGAACATCATAACTTAAGGACATAAGAACATAAGAACATGAAAAAATAAGGAAGCTACAAGAGGCCGTGAGACCTACACGAAGCAGTTTCTGTTACTTAATACTACCTACATCCATCTTTCATCAATATCCATTCAATTATCTAGCCTCCTTTTAAAGCTCCCTAATGACTCCGCACTAACTACCTGACGACTGAGTCTATTCCAATAATTTATCACCCTATTTGTGAACCAGTTTTCCCCTATTTCTTTTTTAAAATCTACGATTTTCCAGTTTGAATCCGTTACTTCTTGTTCTACACTGATTACTAGCCGTAAGAACTTTTCCTACATCTCCTTTATTGTATCCCACTTAAAAACGTCTATCAGATCGCCCCTTACTCTACGCCTCTCGAGTGAGTGTAAATTTAATATCTTCAATCTATTCTCACAACTAAAGTTACGCATCCCATCTATCATTTTGGTCATCCTTTTCTGCATTGATTCTAACAAGGCTATATCCATCCTGTAAAACGGAGACCAAAACCGAACCGCATAGTTTAGGTTAGGTCTGACTAGAGCCAAATAAAGCTTTAGAATAACCTCTGCACTTCTACTTTTAACACTCCTGGTAATTAATCCTAACACCCTATTAGCTCTATTTCTAGGCTCAATACGAGGTCTGAGCTAACCCGCACTTTCAGATCTTTCTCACCTTCTTTTCAGCGATACAGTGCGTATAGTGTACTATTTATTTCCAGGATATTTCTACCAACATTAATTACGCTACACTTATCAACATTGAATTCCATCTTCCACCTGACTACCCACTCATTTAATTTATATAAGTCTCCCAAAGGATAGAGAGCCAGTCTTCAAGGCACTTGAGAATATTTCCATGCAGTTATGCCTTGCGACTTTAATTTCTTAAGTAAGGGCTTGTTTGGTCTTTGTCAAACGCTTAAAAGAGGAGGAAGAGGAGGAGGTAAAGAAGGAGGAGGAGGAGGAGGAGGAGGAGGAGGAGGAGGAGGAGGAGGAGGAGGAGGAGGAGGAGGAGGAGAGGAGGAGGAGGAGGAGGAGGAGGAGGAGGAGGAGGAGGAACCTATAGCAGGAGTAGTTAGTAGTGAGTGAAAGACGAGGAAGAGGCAGAGATGATAAATACTTCGATGATTGACCGTCGCACGCGTGTTATCTAACCCTTCAAGGTTTTAATCTAGTAGAGGAGGAAAAAAATGAAGAATACACCATGAAAATATGTGAACATTTATTATTTTCTTATGGAATATAAAGAAAGGGACAGAGGCAGTTCAATAATGGAGAGGAACTGAAAAAAAAAACGGAATGAATAAATCAATGAACAATAAACATGAAAAAAGAAGCATTACCCGACACTACATCGTCGTTTTGTACTATCTTAAAAATCTAATATGTACATGAACTTTGGCACAATAATTCACTTACGTCAAGGTTAGGAAGGATGGGCTGCGGGAGTGGGATCTATGCTATATGGGTGAGAGGTATGGGGACTGAGGGGCTGATAATCGGGGGTCAGGAATATGAGGGCTGGAGTCTGAGGCTAAGGATATGTTGAGGCATAGACCACTGTTTACCTGGACTGCGCACGGAATATCGGCCCGTCGCACAAGGGGCTGAAGTCGGAGGGCCGCTCGGATTCATATATATATATATATATATACGGATCATATAGACTGGTTTATCAGTATATATGATATACTGTAATCTTCGTAAATGTTTGTTCTATAATATTATCAAATAAAAAACAGTAAAACACGCTAAAGAAATGCCATTACGAGACTCTGAAGAAATATGCATGAACTTAATATTCACTTCAACTCTTCGCCATTTAAAACTCTGCGAGTCAAATTTTATCATGAAGGGTATCAATAGAAGCGCAATTTTATTAGCTTTCCATTGCTATATTTATTTATCTGATAAATTAAGTAGAACCATGCATAAATTAGCGTTCAGTAAATAAATAAAATCATCAATCGGGTAATTTTCCCGATTGATGAGGTTATTTATTTAGTCAACGCTAATTTATACATGGTACTAATTCATTTATCAGAAAAAGAAATATTTAAGTAAATAAATAACCTCATCAATCGGGAAAATTACCCGATTGATGATTTTATTTATTTATTTAACGCTAATTTATGCATGGTTTTAATTAATTTATCAGCTAACGAAATATAGCAATGGAAAGCTAATAAAAGTGCGCTTCCATTGATACCCTTCATGATAAAAGTTGACTCGCAAAGTTTTAAATGGCGAAGAGTTAAGGGAATATTAAGTTCATGCATATTTCTTCATAGTCGCGTAATGGCATTTCTTTAGCGTGTTTTACTATTTTTTATTTGATAATATTATAGAACAAACATTTACGAAGATTACAGTATATCATATTACTGTAACAGTCTATATGATAGTCCATAGCCCACTTTTTCTTTTTTGTGGGGCCCCCCGCAGGCCCCTTGCAGCCCCAAAATTTAAAAACTTTGTCGCGGAACAGTCCGATAAAAGGGTCAGGGTTTGGGGCTAAGGATATGTTGAGGCTAAGGATATGTGGTCTGGAGCGTGGGGATTAAACTGTGAGGGTTGATGGCGATGATAGATACAGGCGATGGGCATATGAGAGGCTGGAATGAGAGGTCTGAGAGTGTATGTCTGGAAGTATGAAGGAGGTAAAAGTATGAGGTTGAGGGTACACAGAGTGGCAGTGTGGGGCATGGAGCTACAGGAGAGAAATAATAGGGTTAGGTATAGGAATTATAATACATGCATGGGAGATAATAGGGTTTAAAAAGTGTTTTTTTTGAATGGGGCTAAAATTAAGGTGATTGCAGTATGAAACTGTAGTTGGTGGTTAAAATTTGAGACCCACAATGCGGGGAGGGGAAAAGCTACCCGTGATGATTAAGCTAGTGGTAAGAAGGCCGTGGTGTGTGGACTAGTTGTGGAGTCTGAGGAGATTGAGGTGTGGATAGAAGGCTGGAAGAGTCAAGGGGCTGAGGATATAGGAGGCTAGAAGTGTGAAGGACTACGTTCCGGGGGATGTAAGTATGAAGGATGGTGTGGGGGATGTCAAGGATTACAGATATAGGGTCTGGTTGGTTGAAGGATCGCAACACAATGAGGGGCTGGACGTACTAGCGGGAGTCCAGTGACTAGAGGGGCAGTGGGGCATTGTGACCGGGGACGGGGCAAATGTGGGGTGACTTTGGGGTCATCTGGGGGAGAGGGCATGGTGGATGAAGCCAACATTTATTTGAATTTAGAGAGAGAGAGAACAAGAGAAAGATATATTATATTTTTATATTAATATATTTATAATTATATATTTATAAAATAGTAGATAGATAGATAAGAGAGAGAGAGAGAGGAGAGGAGAGAAGGGAAAAGAGAGAAGAGAGGGAGAGAGAGAGGAGAGGAGAGAGAGAGAGGAGAGAGAGAGAGAGGAGAGAGAGAGAGAGAGAAGAGAGAGAGGAAGAGAGAGAAGAGAGAGAGGAGAGAGAGAGGAAGGGGAGAGAAGAGAGAGAGAGAGAGAGGAGAGAAGAGAGAGAGAGGAGGGGAAGAGAGAGAGAGAGAGAGAGAGAGGAGAGAAGAAAAGAGAGAGAGAGGAGAAGAGAGGGGAGAGAGGGAGAAGAGAGGAGGGGAGAGAGAGAGAGGGGAGAGAAGAGAGGAGAGAGAGAGAGAGAGAGGAGAGAGAGAGAGAGAGAGGAGGAGAGAGAGAGAGAGAGAGAGAGAGAGAGGAGAGAGAGAGGAGGGAGAGAGAGAGAGAGAGAGAGAAGAGAGAGAGAGAGGAGAGAGAGAGAAAGGAGAGGAGAGAGAGAGAAGGAGAGAGAGAGAGAGAGAGAAGAGAGAAAAGGAGAAAAAGGGAGAGAAGGAGAGAGAGAGGGGAAAGGGAGAGAGAGAGAGAGAAAAGAAAAGAAAAGGAAAGGAGAGAGAGAGGAGAAAGAAGAGAGAGAGAAAAAAAAGAAAAAAGAACGAGAGAGAGAGAGGAGAGAGAGAGAGGAGAGAGGGAGAGAGAGGAGAGAAAAGGAGAGAGAGAGAGAGAGAGAGAGAGAAAAGAGAGAGAGGAGAGAGAGAAGAGAAGGAAGGAGAGAGAGAGAGAGAGGAGAGAGAGAGAGAGAGAGGAGAGAGAGAAAGAGAGAGAGGAAAAAAGGAAAAAAAGAGAGGGGAGAGAGAGAGAGAGAGAGAGAGGGGGAGAGAGAGAGAGGAGAGAGAAGGAGAAGAAAAGGAAGAGAGAGAGAGAGAGAGAAGAGGAGAGAGAGAGAAGAGAAAAAGGAAGAGAAAGAAAGAAAAAAAAAAGATCGCAGAGAGGAAGAGGAGAGAGGGAGAAGAGAGAAAAAAGTAAAGAACAGACAGAGAAGAGAAGAGATTTCATGTATCTCGTTAAAAAAGAGACTTAAAAAAACGATATTTTTTTAAAAAGAGATAAAAAAGAAAAAAATAATTACGGTTTTAAGTGCAGAAAAAAATTACCCCTTTTCTATCCCACACCACCACCCTCTTCCCTCCCCCCCATCAGTGATATCCCAAGAGACTGTGGCAAGTCAGGAGTCTTGCCTGCTTGACATTGTCCTGGGCCCGCCGCGCTATACCTGACCAAGCCTGCCTGTATGACTGTCAATAGATATTAAATTTCTTAAAGGGGGGTGGTGCTTTTGTGTTAGCAGTTTTGGAAAACGCTTGAAAAGAATATATGAAAATGTTCTTACAATGTTTTCTTTCAACAGGCCATTACTAAATCTGTACAACATGTAAGGAGTGTATACAATTTTCCAGGGCAAAAGAGGCTTTCTCGTTATTCTGACAGAGTTTGACGCGATGCTTCCGTCGGAAGGTAACCGGGCTGCTGCCCAAACTAGATTCTTTAGGGGGCTTTTCCAAAAATGCCACCCTCAAATTTTCAATTTTTGTTGGGGGGGGGGGGGGGGGGGGGGGGGTTCATATTTAATTTTAACTCCAAGCACATTATGCAGACTGAAGATTATGGTTGTCCTGTGCGTGTTGCAGGCTCAGTCTGCTCTGTTGCGGCTGGAGTATCACAGTTGCGACAAATAAACGATGAAATGCACGCATGTTGGCCCGCTCCCCCGGCGTGTTTTATCCCCCCTTCATCGTTCCCCTTTAAGGGTGTGTTTTGGTGACATCGCCTCCCGGGGTCTATGTCGCGTTGATAGCTGCGATGAAACAAAAAAATCTAGGCGAAACACACACACACACACGCATACACACATACACACAAACACACACACGCACACATATATATACACACACACATATACACACACACTCACACACACACATACAAACAAAAAAAAAACACACACGTGCGTTCGAGCGCAAACATATCCCCGCCTCCAGTCGTGTGTGAGTAGTAATAGCAGCGTCAGTGTTTCCTCATCGCCAAACACAGAGCCACTGTCATGCATGCCAAACTCATTAGTTTATTTGATACAATCATGTGTCGAAATGG
>JACEEZ010008191.1:40000-52500 GCA_016584305.1 Chionoecetes opilio
ACTTCGTATACGAACAGAAAAATCTGGCAACTCCGGTCAAATAGTGACGTCGATGGAACGCTCTCTCTCTTTCTCTCGAAGCAGCCTTGAGGAGTGAGAGCGTCTTCCATCTACGTCACTATTTGACCGGAGTTGCCAGATTTTTCTGATCGTATACGAAGTGGGTTTACTTGGTATTTTAGTACTTTGATAAATACCTGGTGGAAAGGACCAGAAGGTATAGGGGGAGCAGAAAGTAGCGGGGTGTGATGTGAATGAGTTGCTGGGTGAAGAACGTCGCAGGAAAGTAAATTTAAACAGATCCAGTGTTAGGGAAAGAAGTGGTGATGCACATAAATTTAACAGTAAAAGACTAAGTTGAGGGAGTGTAGATAGGGTACAGGGCCCTGAGGAAAATGCAGGGAGTTGATATCAGTGGTCGTCATTTATATAAGATGAAGCATTGGAGTTATGCTTTCGGGTTAGAAAATTATCTAAACTAAAACGAGAGTTCAGATGAGTTACGTTATTGGTACTGTACCATTGAAAGATCCGATAAGCTTATCAGTGTCTTGGCTTGCAAGAATTTTGTCCATACACTACTGTGAAAAGCAAAAGAAAAAAGTCTTGAAGCATCACCCAAATCATCTGTCATCGATTGGTGGCATACGTCGGGAGGCATATTCCCCAACTCTATGCGAATATGTGGTTTCCGAATGAAGACACTTGGCTGTAGCTCCGAAACTAACCATAGGATTTTCTCGAAAATACCCTCATTCTGATTCCCACACAAAGGTACCACTGTGGTTCCAGGAAACCTACCTTAACCAAACCGTAACCTAACCTGACGTGTTCAAGAGTAAACGCAACATACTGTTCCAGAAAATGGAAATATGCCGCCGGGAGGCACGTCGACTCGCCCATCCTACGACACCACTCCCGTGTGTTATTACGGCACTGGATAGATATTATATGTATGTGTATAATCTTAGTATCTAACAAAGGCAGCATGTTTGTGTGTATGTCTGCCTCTACCGTCGCCGGTCTGTCTGAGTAAAGGTCCACTTTTTGATGACATAATGCTGAAGAAGTAACCACGTCATGCCATATAATGATGACGTGGATAACCAGCCTGCTGTTTGGAAGCAACACGTGACGCTGACCGCGCTCCGCTGGCCTGGGAACGATGCACATCGGAACCTAGGAGGTTCCGACCAAACTCTCTTATTATGATGCCTGTGGATCGGAGGGAGGCAGAACGAGAGGAGACGTGACCCCTAGCGCTCGGATAGAAGACTCCTTTGAGAGTCTGTGTGTACACACACACCTGTGTGTGTGTGTACTTGTCACGTAATAATTGTTCTGGCCTGTCTATAAGACATTAGCTTCATTGGCCCTTTGTAAAGAACCCAACGACTTTAGTATTGATTCAGCCTCACAGTGTGCATATATTATATATATATATATATATATATATATATATATATATATATATATATATATATATATATATATATATATATATAACATTTATAATAGTATATTGTCCTAATCGATTCCTTGGAACTTACAATACTTGTACATTACTTAAAAACCGCTCAACCACGATTAGCCAATGCCACCTTATAGATGTGTACCTCTGGGCAGGGAAGTAAGTTACTCCCATGCCTCTCAAGAGAGGGCATCACTGGCAATCACCCCTACAGGTCATTGACTCTGTATGTTCAATGGGTTGACTCCAGTTATTTTTAAATAACAAGCAATAAAAGGGTAACAGTGTCACTATAGGTGAGTCCCCATGCAGGGTCCCTTCATATACCAAGCAACTCTCAGCAGGAAACACCAACTTGCCACAGCCACGAGCCTTGTGGGCGCCCCCTTGGCCACCTTTACGCTGGATTGTCTCTTACAGATACAACCCGGTGGGAGGGATCGGTTTTAGGGTAGCGCACCACATGCCCATATAGCCGAAGTTGGCGTTGACGGACTATGCAGGTCTTAGTTCAGTCTCACGATGCAATCGCTGATTTGACACGTATGCAGTCGTCCCAGCGATACCGCATGATTTTGCGAAGACACCCATTACAAAAGGCTCTACAAATCCCAATTTAGTCTCCATGTCTCACATCCATAGAGTAAGACAGGGATCACAAGTGACATGAAGATCGGATTTTTGCCTTCTTGCACAGGTACCGACAACGCCATATAATCGTGTTGAACGAGTCCATAACGCCGTGGACTAGGCCAATCCACCATAAGACTTCTTGTCGTGACCCGCCGTCATTCTGGACTGCGCTACCAAGGCATGTAAGAGTTTCCAAGATCTCAATATCCTCGCCGCACTCATAAACAGACTGTACTGTTTCATCTAGTAAATTATCATCTAGTAGTTTCATCTTTCAAATTCCCCTTCCCCCTTCACTTCTTTAAATCATATATAATATACAAATAAAACACAGCAGGCCGTAGAGCATGTTGGTTAATGATGTTTATCCTGTGTATCACGATAATGTAGCTTTAAGCAGAAGTGACACAAAATATTTCTCAAAAGTGAACACAATCAAGAGGCATGAGACAGCAAGTAGAAAAATATAGGATTCTAGATGTCGAACAACCGATTTTTTTGTAACTGTATACACATGAAAGAATGTGATGCATAAAGGCCGGTTCCCACTAGCCCGTTTCTACAGCCGCCGTTGCCATACACCACCCAACAATGACGTCACCATCATCACCGCATGAGTCGTTGGCGTGGTAACCGGGCACAGTTTGCACCTCCGCTCGAGCGGACACCGCCGAGCGGGAGAGGTGACTTGAACTTTGTACGGCAGCCGTACAGCGGTACGGCGGTGCGGTCGACTTTTTTGTGACGTCATAGTTGGGCGGTGTACGGCACCGGCGGCCGTAGAAGCGGGCTAGTGGGAACCGACCTTAATTCAAACCACATCACAAAGTACGATATCAATATCAACATACGTAGCTACAGGGAGGTCAACCGCGACATGTAGATTGCAGGTGTGGTGAAACAATGGCATCTCGATAGAGATGCTGAATCAACACAATATCCGACCACACTCCAGATGCAAAGGTGGCGGCAGTCCACCGGTGATCCTTACATTGATGGGCGGGTGACTCACGTTTCGCACCCCGCCCCCGGGATAGACTCATTACTCCTACAAGAGGAGTGCGGGATATAATATATAATATATATATATATATATTATAAATATATATATATATATATATATATATATATATTATTATATAATTAATATATATATATATATATATATATATATATAGTTGACCGTCCCTGCAATTCCAACAAGTTTATATTAATGGAGTGTGTGTGTGCACTTGGGTAGTGCGTGCATAAACACTCTAGATACTAACACTTATTACGTTTCAACTTAAACGTAACGGCGAGTGATATACCTGTGAAGTGCTTTAATATATTAACTACTTGGGTAATAAGCGTTTTATATATATACCCTGGGTATACTGTTGTGAATTTTGTGACATTACATTATATTGCCATTATATCTCGGGCCTGACGTATATCCTTGTTTAACATGCCAGGTGTAAGTAATACCGTAACAGGTCTTAAATTAATGTTTACATAAATGGTGAATCAGCTATGGAAAAATAATACAGACATTTGTTTAGTAACACCAGAAAAATGGCTTAATTATTGCTAACAGGGATCCTTACCAATGAGAGGTCATTTCCACACCACCAACAAATTCGATTTCACGTCGTCCTCTGCGCCGCCGTTTGTTTGTATCGATACCATAAATTGGAACCTTTGGTAAAGCCGAGTTGGGGAGCCTAGTGCCTCCTCATCGAAGCCTACTACTGCAATTTTTTTTATCAAATACCACAAATTCTTACTTTCATTTGGTTATACTTTCTCCTGAAAAAGATATAAAAAATTATCAGACAATGCATCAACACGGTAGAGGGTTTTAATAAAAGAAGGAGAAAAGCTTAGAAGAGCTTGGATGGCCGCGGTGAATTCACATCACCACCTGTCAAGCAGACGTTCCGGGAACTTAAGTTACCGCCGTCTGTCTTATTTCATCAGTCACTCTACATTCTTCCAAACTCCAGTTTTATTGCAGGAACGTATTCGTAAGATATACAAAAGTTCTTATGAAAATTACTATCATGTATAACATACCAGACAAATATTGCATATAAAGGGCAATTAGGCAGAGATAAACAGCAGAATCGTTAACGAATCGATGTGACAGTTATATGAACATATGAACCATTGAAGGCTGTGAACACATTTTATGAAAATGTATAAGTACTTGAGTCGTTCTGATCCTAATATTAAAAGAATCAGGGGATAATAGACACGTTTTAGTTTGCCAGAGTTGATAAAATTTGTTTACATCTTATTTAAGATTGAGGCCTGGGGCTGAGGGACAATTCAAAAATTACGGAACGCTTTTTTTTTTTGTCATTTTGGACCTCCTCTCCCCCTTTATCACGTCTTGTAACAAAGCCCAGACCCCCCTAGAAAAATTATGTAACACCAGCTAGTACCCCCCCAATAGGTAGGCTTCCATTTTTAAATTACTTGCAGATTATTATCTTAAGGTTTTTCTGAAAGAAATCGGAAAATGTCATGGAGCACATGGGTGCACCCCTCTCCCTTCACTGTCACACTCACAACGCTTCACCATACTCCTTCTCCCCCCCACTTAGGCGTTTCGTAATTTTTGAACGGCCCATGATATACTATAGGCTGCAATTGCCATATATTCCTGCAAAAGTAGGGATGGGATGATCGGTCTAATTTCTTGCTCAAGTGTATGAAACTTTATCAGGTATGTGTCAGGTTAGGTTAGGAGAAGGTGGGTGAGGCTGTGATCTGTCTTATGAGTGGAATGCTTCAAGAGGAATGTTGTCCATTACTGTATGCGTTAAATGTCCAGTGCCAATCAACCAACGAATTTCTGGTGTACTTTATGTTTTTCTGGTTACTTATGTAGATTTGATTAATTTTACCCTCCATTTCCGTCACAAAAACATAGTTTCCATGTAGTGCACCAGAATGTCGTTGGTTGGTTAAATGTGGAATAAAACCCTGCAAGCCTTTTTCAAGTTATTTTGCATATTATTAGCAAGTTATGTAACTTGTAGGAAAAAAATTTGGATGCCCACTTCTAATGGATTTTACATTTACTTTTATTTTATTGGTTGTTACTGACGGTATTTGAAGAGCTACGTCTAATTGCTCATGAAAGTGCATCCTTCATCGTTGAAAGCATCAGTGACCTGCTGCCATGCCCTTCTCTTCTTTTCAACACTACTATGGTCACTTTTTTAGTCTAATATTATCTCTTTTTATTTAATGAGGCACACAAGAGTCAATGTTTGCTCGTAGGTGAGCGGTGTTGCTTTTTCTTTCAGTGTGCTCATTCTCGAACTTGTCTCCACGTGTACCGCGACCCGTAGCAGATGATGGAATGTTTATATTTTCCGCCGCTCCGGCATACCAACAGTACCGAATCTGCCGTCTTCGTTTCGTTGGGGTCCTTAACAGGTTTGGGAGCTCCCAGCTCACGAAAACAACTACTGTGAAATCGGTTCTCTTTGTTAGTAAGGACTGTTACCAGGTTGGCAAGGCTATTGGTTAGGGAGCTTACTAAATGACTGTGAAATCGGCCCTAGACAGTGTACATGAAGAACCTGAGAGGAATTATGATTCATTCATAGCTGAAGAAAACTACGTGAAATAAATATTTGAGAGGAATATCTTCGCAATGAGGGAAGAATGTGTGCATCTGTGTAATTAATTACATTACTTGAATGGTCAGTGTAATATCTCTCTTATGGAAAGAAAATGTTTATGAAATGACTCTTGACTTGTGCTGTGTGATGCCAAACAGAGGACGCGTGACGTGAAGGGAAAGTAATAACACGCACGTTTCCGGAGTAAATATGTTACTTCAGCGTGAATTCGGTGAGGAACGGTAACTCAATCCAGAAAAATAATATGTTTTTTGTCTTACAGTCATATTAGACCCTTAACTGTATAATGTAATCAAGACGATAACAACCTGAGAGACTCATTTTCCATTTGTGGTATGACTAGAGTCGGAGTATGAGTGGTAAGAGTAACAGGAGTAGGAGTAGGAGGAGAGAGTCGAGAAGGGAGATGATGCTGACATGTGTGGCGGTGACTAACATTTAAGTAACTCCATGCTTTTATACAACGGAAATTGAAATATGAAGTGGAGGAGAGAGATGTGGAAGAAAAGTTACAGTCGAGTGGAGTCTCGAGTGTCAGCCAGACTTCATTGCTGGCGAGGAGGAGTCAATTAAAACTCAGTACTGTGTGATGTGTCGTGGGGATGAAGTCAAAAGAGGAGTGACTGACAGTGATTATATACAATCATAGACCACTGTATACCTGGACTGCGCACGGAATATCGGCCTGTTGCACATGGGCCTGAACCTGCTCTGAAGTCGGAGGGCCGCTCGGATTCATATATTATATATATATATATATATTATATATATAATATATATTATATAATAATATATATATATATATATATATATATGAATCGATGTTCATCCGATCAGTTCATCAATCGGGAAAATTACCCGATTGATATTTTATTTATTATTTAACCGTAATTTATGCATGGTTAATTAATTGATATATAACGTAATATAGCAATGGAAAGCTAATAAAATTGCTCTTCTATTGATACCTTCATGATAAAAGTTGACTCGAAAGTTTATAAATGGCGAAGAGTTAAGTTGAATAATAAGTTCATGCATATTTTTCATAGTCTCGTAATGGCAGTTTCCTTAGCGTTTTTACTGTTTTTTATTTGATAAATTATAGAACAAACATTTACGAAGAGTTACAGTAATATATCATAATACTGATATAAACAGTCCTATATGATAAGTTCATCAGAGCCACTATATCTCTTTGTCGGGCGCCCAGCAGGCCCCTATGCAGCCCCGCAATTCAAAACATTGTCGCGTGTGCAGTCCAGGTATACAGTGGTCTATGGTACAATATATTGTTTTGTAGATGAGTGGCGAGTCTAGTAAGGGTTTTGCCCTCTAAACGCATCACGAAGTATCTAACCTCCCTTCATGTGTTGGCGAGTTGGCTGTTTTCGTAGTTATTGTAGCCTCCTATAATTCACCGCGTTAAACCAAGTAAAGTGGTTTCTTGCACAACATTACAAACATGTTGTGGCACTAAACCATCCACTGATTTGTATGACAGTTATAATGAAGAAGTGAATGTAAATGTTGCAGTCTTTCGTATACGAAGAAGATAACAGTTTCAAATATTGCTGAAACTATTTTCATACTGCCTGTAGGCAGTATGACCTCCAGGGCTCGGATGATAGGCCCTGGAGGTTCACTTGAGGGCTGTGATGGCTGGCTCTCTCCCGTGGTGGCGCTGGCAGGATTTATATAGTGGTACCTGTGATTAGAGGCTCATACTGCCCCTCTGTGTCCTCTGATGCACTTGCCTTCGCAGGTAGAGTTAATGGGCAGCATGTGGGTGATCTTCGGCATGAGCCACTCAATGATTGCAGAATAAGTTTAGCACCCCTCAGGGATCAAACTCGGCACACCGAGCATCTCACTTGCAGGCGCAAACCACTCTGCCACCGCCTCCTCAACTATTTGAGGATAGTTGCTGTTTCAAGCCCATATTTTTGGTATTATGTAATATCACCTATATATTAACAGGAAGTAATTCGCAAACAAAACAAAATCTTATTCAAAAAGTCATATTATTTTTTTGATCCGCAACACAAGTGTCAAAAAGTAAGTTAGTGAGGATGCCAACACGGCGTCCACTTTCGCTGGACTCACCCACTTGATCATCACACCATAAGAAAAAAAAAGGAATCAAACATGTGTTCGAGGAAGACAATAATAATATGACAGAGATATTATAAAAACCATTAGTAAGGGTGTTACTTCTTTAACAGGCAATCAAGTGCCTAGCAAGTTTCAAGTGCCAAATTTAGAGAAAATCTAGGCCTACTCTTCGCCCAAGTCCACCATTACATCCACCCCAGCTTTGAGAAACCATTTGCCAGAATTACAATTGAGTGTACACGTGCTTAGCTATGGTCAAGAGGAAGTAGCTAAGACTTGTTGGCAACCATGCGTGTATCTTCTCATCCCAGAGATTATTCTGCTCAGAAGTACGTATTAATGCAACAACAATTATATGAACACTGGTGAAATTTTCTCGGAGTTTGTTTGCCACATATTATTCAGTCAGATCAGATTAGTAATTTTACATCCAATATTTTAAACAAAGCATTGAAAGGATTGCATATCCAGCAACAACTATCAAGTGCTTACCATCCGCAGTCACTGGCAGCCTCCGAGAGAGTTCACCAGTCTCTGAAAAACACACTGAGATGTATTGTGAAGAGATGGCAATAGACTGGGATGGAGTACTTCTATCTTTATCAATATTGCTTTAAAAGATCCTATACAAGAGTCGATAAGATTTAGCCATTGATTAGTTAATGGACACACTGTCAGAGGTCCATAGATATGTGTCAAATTCCGGAAAACTGGTTGACTGAATATATAAAAATGAATGAATCTCACAATTAAAGTAAGGAATGAATGGAAGGCCTGACATCGGATGTTCTAACCTGACAAGAGTGCTAATGTTGCTGTTACAATAAGTAAACTGCTTGCGAGCTAAATACAGAACAAGTATTGAATCACACCGACTACTACCTTGTAAAAACAAGTAAACAGTGAAAAAAAGAAATAAGAAAACATACTGAAACTATATATTGAAAGTGGCAAAGCAGAATAAATGAAAAATCGCGATGTGATTATTGTGAAAACACCAAAGAAGCACCCGATGCAGTACTGGCGACTGTCAATGATAACCTTGGTAACACTGAGTCCGTTTTGTGAGATACTGAACCATCAAAATGCAACGAAAAAAAGGAGGCAAAATTGATATCAAAATCATCAATGATTACATCGATCTTACGTCACCGTTCAGAGAAGTATTAGTGTTGCAACGCATCACAGAGGCGAAGAACATTTTCGCCCAATAAAATATCTATGATGAGTTGCAATACAGAATGCATATTACGGAAACCCAAAAAAACAAACAGTATTACAGCATGACTTGACAAAAGCCAGTAACAGTTCATGTTGTCTACGTGTGCTGGCACCAAAGCCTGGACAGTACTGGTGCACAATTTTCCGTGCTGACATGACAGTAGGTGATGCTGATGCCTGCATGGATAAAGATGGTGACATCAAGTTGGTCCCGAAGATTGGTTTTCAAGAGGATAACGGAAAGTGGGTTTGAAAGCGAGCACAAATTGTCTTATGATTTATAGCGATGAAAGATTTTCACCAGTTTTGATGAGCAACATGTAGATTGGAAAAGCATAAATTGAGCAAGTTAGCGGATCAAATATTGTAAAGGATGAAATAACATGTGTATGTCTATCTAAACTGTATTCAATAAAATGAAAGAAACTGAAATAAAAACATTTCTACCAATGTGAAGATATGTGAGCTTGATAAGAATTTTACTGACTACTTGATTACACTGTAAAATAAGGGACTCATGCCGAAGTGATAAGTATGCAGTAAACATCCCAACTCAATTCGAGCCAGACAGTCCCGCTAGAATAGCTAGGTAAGTCTGAATACAGCGGATGGCTCTGTGCGAGTTTCTCAGCAGTGCATTGCCACTACTATGTTGCCATGTACTAAGCTCACGTGGAATGTTGTGTGATGAGGCTGTCGGTAAGATAACAAAATTACCAAACAACGCTGCTACGTATATCAACCACTCTTCAGTAAGGGGACACATCAAGCTGATCTGCCATATAAGCTGGTGCCGACCAAGTAGGCTTGGGAACGGCTCGTATCCATCCCATCGCAAACACTAACCTGACCAATCTTGTCTAGACGCTCCAGTATAAAAGTTGGTCTGCAGTCTGTATACATGCGATGTGACGATGTTCCCTTGGCTGGTATGAAACATTTGACACAAATCCTTGACACCAGAAATATTATTGCTCTAATGTATATAAGCAAAATGCATTTTCATTATTGAAGCCGAATGATGGAGAGACAACGAATGTTTTTATATTTGTATTGTTATGAGAGAAAGTCTTATTTGACTTATCAATTGTGTATGTGTCATTCACCCACGTTCTCGCCCACGTGTGTGTGTGCGCACGTACACACACACACACGCACACACACACACACAAACACACACACACACACATACACACACACACACACACACACACACACATACACACACACACACACACACACACACACAGAAGATCGGTAAATAATGAGCTAAAGATCGGTAATATTGAGCTCCAAGCTCGCACTGAGAGGGTGAAACTGGCGATCGCGAGCCAGCTCGCGTGGACAAGACCATGGGTGAATATATGGAAATAACACACACACACACACACACACAAACACACACACACACACACACACACACACACACACACACACACACACACACACACACACACACACACACACACACACACACACACACACACACACACACACACACACACACACACACACACACACACACACACACACACACATACACACATTCACATTCACCACACACACACAAAGAAAAAAATAGGAAAAGGGAGATGCCTGAACAACAAAAAGAAGTACAGCTTCTCTCAAAGACATGTAGAAGTTTGGAATGGACTAAATGAGGAGGTGATATCGGTAAAGAATGTGCACCAGTTGAAAGCATAATGGATAAATGTAGATACGGAGACGGGACCACACGAGTGTAGCTAAGGCCCTGTAAAACACAACTAGGTAATTGCACACACACACACACACACACACACACACACACACACACACACACACACACACACACACACACACACACACACACACACACACACACACACACACACACACACACACATGCACACACAAGAACCGTCTGGACGGCTCATTTGTTTAGGGCGTTCGGCACCATTCTGTGGTCCGGCGTTCGATCACCGGACCGCTCATACCCAGAGATTTTTCCACTGAGAAATTCGGGCGGTTACTGTCCTCCTTGAGCAAGGGGATGGAGGGGTGATGTCCCAGCACTACTCTAAGATCGGTAATAATGAGCTCCAAGCTCACACCAGGAGGGTGAAACTGGCAATCGCGAGTCTGACTTGCGTTGACAAGACCATGGATGAATGACACACACACAACACACACACACACAAACACACACACACACACACACACACACACACACACACACACACACACACACACACACACACACACACACACACACACACACACACCACACACACACACACAAAACACACACACACACACACACAAACACACACACACAACACACACACACACATACACACACACACACACACACACACACACCTTTAGATCCTTTATGAACGTAGTTATAGGCACAAAACAATTTGGTGCCCTTGGCCACGCTGATGCGCCGCCACTAGTATATTCCGTCTGCCCGTCTCTGTGCCAGCTGGTCTATAATGTTGCTGGCGGCGCCGAGGTGGTAATGGGGCAGCTTGGATTGATAGGAGATTGTCCGGAGAAATATATCCAATTAAATGTTGAAGCTTTCCAGACATGGTTCGTTTGAGTCACGCAGATGTCTTAATAGGTAAATCATTGAATAGACGAGACCCTCTGGTGGCAAAGGCGTTTATTTTCAACGTCTTGACTCTGGTGGCTGCTATGGGATGTGTCCTCTTAATGTGGCAGAGTCGGCCCAGTCGTTCATGGATGTTAAAACATATGTGTAGGTTATTGATTGTACTGCCAATTAATATTTTATAAATATATAGAATGGCATACCTTTTCCTGCGTCTCTCTAGTGAAAATAGGTTGAGTTTTTCCAACCTGTCCCAGTAATCTAAGTGTCGAACTGCAGAGATTTTACTGGTAAACGACCGCTGCTCAGCTTCGAGTGACTGCTTCTCTCCAACCTTCCACGGGGGCTCCACAGCTGACAGCAATATTCCAACAAAGGCACGACGAGTGACTTGTAGAGCGTCATCATGGGCAGTGTGTCCGAAAGGTGCGCAGAATCCAGCCAACCTGATTTCGTGCTTCTTTTGTTACATTGACAAGGTGAGTTGTGAAGCTGCAATCACAGATCAGGGTAACACCGAGGTCTCTTATATGTTCCTTATTGTTAATGTGAGATCCGTCATGTGCTGTGTAAGTGTACCCATTGTTAGTTCTTGAGTTAGTGCTGTAACTCAAGTGTTCAAATATATTGTTATTAAAGGACATATTGTTCTGTTCTGCCCACGAGTAAAGCGCTGCAAGGTCTGTTTGGAGTAAGTCGGCGTCGGCCTGTAAGGACACTTCCTTTAACACACGGGTGCCATTTGCGAAGGAGGCGACGGACGAGTGTTGAACATGTTTGTTGATATCGGATATGTGTATGAGGAAGAGCAGGTGACCGAGGACTG
>JACEEZ010008191.1:65000-75000 GCA_016584305.1 Chionoecetes opilio
GGTCACCGAGAACGGCACTCGGAGATGCTACCCACTCTGCTACCACCTCCCCTAAAAGTATTACGAATAACAGTATAAAAAAAAAGAGTACATGAAATATTAGTGGTAAGAGGAGCGTGTATCTTATAGCAGTGACGCCTTTCTTACAGAAGTGACGCCTTTCTTACAACAGTGGCGCCTTCATTACAACAGTGACGCCTTTCTTACAGAAGTGACGCCTTTCTTACAACAGTGACGCCTTTCTTACAACAGTGGCGCCTTCATTACAACAGTGGCGCCTTCATTACAACAGTGACGCCTTTCTTACAACAGTGACTCCTATATTACAACAGTGACGCCTTTCTTACAACAGTGACTCCTATATTACAACAGTGACGCCTTTCTTACAACAGTGACTCCTATATTACAACAGTGACGCCTTTCTTACAGCAGTGACGCCTTTTTTTAACAGTGACGCCATAATTACAACAGTGAAGCCTTTCTTACAATAATGACGTCTTTATTACAACAGTGAATACTTTCTTACAACAGTGGCGCCTTTATTACAACAGTGAAGCCTTTTTTACAACAGTGAAGACTTTCTTACAACAGGGACGCCTTTATTACCACAGTGATGCCTTTATTACAACAACAGTAACGCCTTTCTTTCAGCAGATTCGTCTTTCTTATAGAGCAGTGACGATTTTCCTACAGGAATGACGCTTTTCTTACAGAATTGACGCCTTTCTTACAGCAACGACGCCTTTGTTTCCACAGTGACGCCTTTATTACAGAAGTAACGCCTTTCTTACAGCAGCGACGCCTTTCTTACAGCAGTGACGCCTTTCTTACAGCAGTGACGCCTTTCTTACAGCAGCGACGCCTTTTTTACAGCAGTGACGCCTTTCTTACAGCAGTGACGCCTTTTTTACAGCAGCAACGCCTTTCTTACAGCAGCGACGTTTTTTTTACAGCAGCAACGCCTTTCTTACAGCAGCGACGCCTTTTTTACAGCAGCAACGCCTTTCTTACAGCAGCGACGCCTTTTTTACAGCAGCAACGCCTTTCTTACAGCAGCGACGCCTTTTTTACAGCAGCAACGCCTTTCTTACAGCAGTTATGCCTTATTTACAGCAGCAACGCCTTTCTTACAGCAGTGACGCCTTTCTTACAGCAGCGACGCCTTTCTTACAGCAGTGACGTCTTTCTTACAGCAGTGACGCCTTTCTTACAGAAGTAACGCCTTTCTTACAGCAGCGACGCCTTTTTTACAGCAGCAACGCCTTTCTTACAGCAGCGACGCCTTTTTTACAGTAGCAACGCCTTTCTTACAGAAGTAACGCCTTTCTTACAACAGCGACGCCTTTCTTACAGCAGTTATACCTTTTTTACAGCAGCAACGCCTTTCTTACAGAAGTGACGCCTTTCTTACAGAAGTAACGCCTTTCTTACAACAGTGACGCCTTTCTTACAGCAGCGACGCCTTTTTTACATCAGCAACGCCTTTCTTACAGCAGTGACGCCTTTCTTACAACAGTGACGCCTTTCTTACAGCAGCAACACCTTTTTTACATCAGCAACGCCTTTCTTACAGCAGCGACGCCTTTCTTACAACAACGACGCCTTTCTTACAGCAGTTATGCCTTTTTAACAGCAGCAACGCTTTTCTTACAGCAGCGACGCCTTTCTTACAGCAGCAACGCCTTTCTTACAGCAGCGACTCCTTTCTTACAGAAGTAACGCCTTTCTTACAGCAGCGACGCCTTTCTTACAGAAGTAACGCCTTTCTTACAACAGCGACGCCTTTCTTACAGAAGTAACGCCTTTCTTACAGCAGTGACGCTTTTCTTACAGCAGTGACGCCTTTCTTACAGAAGTAACGCCTTTCTTACAGCAGTGACGCCTTTCTTACAGAAGTAACGCCTTTCTTACAGCAGTGATGCCTTTCTTACAAAAATAAAGCCTTTCTTACAGCAGTGACGCCTTTCTTACAGAAGTAACGCCTTTCTTACAGCAGCGACGCCTTTCTTACAAAAATAAAGCCTTTCTTACAGAAGTAACGCCTTTCTTACAGCAGTGATGCCTTTCTTACAAAAATAAAGCCTTTCTTACAGCAGTGACGCCTTTCTTACAGAAGTAACGCCTTTCTTACAGCAGCGACGCCTTTCTTACAAAAATAAAGCCTTTCTTACAGAAGTAACGCCTTTCTTACAGCAGTGATGCCTTTCTTACAAAAATAAAGCCTTTCTTACAGAAGTAACGCCTTTCTTACAGCAGTGACGCTTTTCTTACAGAAGTAACGCCTTTCTTACAGCAGTGACGCTTTTCTTACAGAAGTAACGCCTTTCTTACAGCAGTGATGTCTTTCTTACAAAAATAAAGCCTTTCTTACAGAAGTAACGCCTTTCTTACAGCAGTGATGTCTTTCTTACAAAAATAAAGCCTTTCTTACAGCAGTGACGCCTTTCTTACAGAAGTAACGCCTTTCTTACAGCAGTGACGCATTTCTTACAGCAGTGACGCCTTTCTTACATAAGTAACGCCTTTCTTACAGCAGTGACGCCTTTCTTACATAAGTAACGCCTTTCTTACAGCAGTGACGCCTTTCTTACAGCAGTGATGTCTTTCTTACAAAAATAAAGCCTTTCTTACAGCAGTGACGCCTTTCTTACATAAGTAACGCCTTTCTTACAGCAGTAACACTTTTCTTACAGCAGTGACGCCTTTCTTACATAAGTAACGCCTTTCTTACAGCAGTGACGCCTTTCTTACATAAGTAACGCCTTTCTTACAGCAGCGACGCCTTTTTTACAGCAGCAACGCCTTTCTTACAGAAATAACGCCTTTCTTACAACAGGGACGCCTTTCTTACATAAGTAACGCCTTTCTTACAACAGCGACGCCTTTCTTACAGCAGTTATGCCTTTTTTTACAGCAGCAACGCCTTTCTCACAACAGCAACGCCTTTCTTACAGCAGTGACGCCTTTCTTACAGCAGTGACGCCTTTTTTACAGCAGTGACGCCTTTTTTTCAGTAGTGATGCCTTACTTACAGCAGTGATGTTATGAAATGTGTCCTGAAATGCTATCCATAACCTGATCTGGTATAAGTCTCTGCCCTCGCCTGTAGTTGCTGCTGAATCAATCACGTATTCGTATGTCCCGCCGTACAGCATATGTCGGGCTGATAACGTGAGAGGAAAAATGTGTGGATAAAAAAGTCATCAGCGCGTGAACCGATAAAAGGGCGATGCTAAATGAATGTGTGAGGGGGAGAAAACAGCGCTGGAGTGGAGGTGGGAGTGGAGTAAGGGAAGAGCCTGGCTTGGTTCACATGGAGGCTTGGGGGGAGGAAATCGGGACGGTGGGGGCTGGAAGGTGAGTGGTAAGGTGGGCAGAGGGGAGACGCTAGAGATAGAGGACAGGGAGAAGAGGGGAAGGGGCTAAAAGCCGGGAGAGGTGGAGGGGCTAATCGGCTTTTTGAAAGCAAATGATATTAAAACTTCCGGCTGTTTAAGTAAAAAGACAAGAAGCTTTTTACTTTTTCCTTAGGCCGGAGTAAGAAGATTGGACTGTTTAAATAGACGAGTTCCAGCTGGTGAATACCCTCTTACAGCGCCGGTGAAATAACTGAAACTCGACGCTGGTCACAGTGACACACGATGAATATATGTAAAAAAGAAAACCCTACCAGGTTATATATTTCCCTCCCGCCTGAGTCGTTCCCGGATCGGGTGTCGCAGAAGGGAGAGGATGAGGGAGGGTGGGGGGGATGAGAAGGAGAAAGGTGAGAAGGTGCGAGGGAGGGAGGAGATGAGAGAGGGTGAAAAAGAAATAGAGAGAGGCACAATTAGATGTATGATAATGCCCCCTCCCTGACCCGGCCCCCGTGCTAATCACCATCAATATGTTAAGTCGCGCCAAGCTGCCGCCCGCTGCGAGGACACCAAAGGCTGCTCCGCTTACTTCCCAGGGAGAGTTTGAGTTCCATCCCATCATTGGAAGGAAACAGAGGAAGGATGATGTGTGTAGAATAAGAAGACCACGGGAAGGAGGAGTGTGTCATGGAGGAGGAGAAGGAGGAGGACAACGACGACGACGACGACCACCACTACCACCACCACCACCACCACCACCATCACCACCACCATCACCACCACCATCACCACCACCACCACCACCATCACCACCACCACCACCACCACCACCACCACCACCACCACCACCACCACCACCACCACCACCACCACCATCATCACCCACCACCATCACCACCACCATCCACCACCACCACCACCACCACCATCACCACCACCATCACCACCACCACCACCACCATCACCCACCCCACCACCACCACCACCACCACCCCACCACCACCACCACACCACCACCACCACCACCACCACCACCACCACCACCACCACCACCATCACCACCACCATCACCACCACCACCACCACCACCACCACCATCACCACCACCATCACCACCACCACCAACCACCACCATCACTACCGCCACCACCCACCACCACCACCACCGCCATCACCACCACCACCCACCACCACCACCACCACCACCACCATCATCACCACCATCACCACCACCACCACCATCACCACCATCACCACCACCACCACCATCACCATCACCATCACCACCACCACCATCACCACCACCATCACCACCACCACCACCATCACCACCATCACCACCACCACCACCACCACCATCACCATCACCACCACCACCATCACCACCACCACCACCATCACCACCATCACCACCACCATCACCACCACCATCACCACCACCACCACCACCATCACCCTCACCACCACCACCACCACCACCATCACCACCACCATCACCACCACCACCACCACCATCACCACCACCACCACCACCATCACCACCACCACCACCACCATCACCACCACCATCACCACCACCATCACCATCACCATCACCACCACCACCACCACCATCACCATCACCACCACCACTACCACCACCACCCCCACCACCATCACCACCGCTACATTTAAAGGCGCTACAACGACGAGACGAAGATGACGACGACGACGTAGGAAAGAAGCCAATGATGAATAGGAGGAACATCATTGAGTCATGGGGGAGTTTTGAGTGTCAAGCAGGGAAGTGAGAACCATGGAGGAGGAGAGGGACCAGCAGGGGATTGAGAGAGAGAGAATGATTAAAATAGTGGTAAAGGAAGATATGGTGAAAGAAGGAAAGGGGAATTCTGGCTAGGGAACACCCATGGCTAGATAAGGACAGGAGTTATGAGGCAAGGATATGAGGGGCCGATATAGGAAGGGGATCGTGGAAGGCACAGGCGGCGGGACAGGTTCTGAGGCCATCAGGTACCCGGATGGAGCCCCGACATAAGCAGCGTTTACTCTACCCGACAGGAGAGGTGAATAGGACGATTTTTCCCCGGCCCTGAAAGACTAGCTATTCAAATTGACGTAATCCTTCACAATCCTGCAAGAACTGAAAAGAAGTGGATCTCCCCCCCCCCCCCCCTTCCATTACTCCTCCTCCCCTTATCCCAGTCGACCCCGAGGCTAAAAAAGAAACATATATAAAAAAAAATGTGAGTGGGGTACGCTTCTGATATGGGTGGAAGGGAGGGAGGCATGGAGGGAGGTGAAAAGAGAGAAAGAGAGGAATATAATAAAAACAGAAAGAGAGGATTTGACCGTCACTTCAAAAGATTTACTTAATTCTGGATGATGAGCAAAGTTTACGTACAGTTTATAAAGGTATAGAAAAAAAGTAATAACGGCAAATAGCTAGCGAAGTGTGGTCTATCAATAGCAGGTGTAGCCATAGTGACTTGTGCTGACGATGCTTGGTGAGGTGAACAAAGGGAAGAGTTTAATGGTGGAGAGTGACTGGTGGATGAATGTACATTATACGGTGAAGATGAGCGACTTTAGCGTCAGGGTGATGTGGTGGTGTGGTGGTGGTGGTGGTGGTGGTGGTGGTGGTGGTGTGGTGGTGGTGGTGGTGGTGGTGGTGGTGGTGGTGGTGGTGGAGACTATGATATAAATGTTGGTAGAAAAAATATTGGAAGATAGTTTCAAACTAGAGAGATACTAGCGCTGCTACAATCATTACTATATTATAGTACTATTATTGCTGCTGCTGCTACCACTACTACTACTATTATTATTACTACTACTACTACTACCACTACTACCACTACCAATAATGATGATAATTCCTTACTCTCGTCGAAAGTAACACAACCATAAGAGTTAATACGTAAACGAAGACATCCTTGCCAGAAATAAAGACGTGAAAGTGACACACACAAAAAGAGAAGAAGGAGTAGTAAAGATAGAAGAAGAAAACAAAGATGATGATGAGAAGCAAAGCCAATTATAAGAGGTGAAATAATAGTAAATAAATCTAATATTAAGAATTCCATCACCATCATCATCACCACCATCTCTACATGTTATTTTCTCGTCCTCGCCCTCCTCCTGATTCTGGTGTTCCGCGGCTGACTTCTCCCTCGCCCGTCTTTCCCCTCGCTCGCATGGACTCTTTTGATCATTCCATCCGTATTCACTCCCAACACACATGAAAGGCTCTCCGCTGGCCCAGCCCTCTTTCTCCCTCTGTGTGTGTGTGTGTGTGTGTGTGTGTGTGTGTGTGTGTGTGTGTGTGTGTGTGTGTGTGTGTGTGTGTGTGTGTGTGTGTGTGTGTGTGTGTGTTATTGTGTGTGTGTGTGTGTGTGTGTGTGTGTGTGTGTGTGTGTGTGTGTGTGTGTGTGTGTGTGTGTGTGTGTGTGTGTGTGTGTGTGTGTGTGTGTGTGTGTGTGTGTGTGTGTGTGTGTGTGTGTGTGTGTGTGTGTGTGTGTGTGTGTGTGTGCACATGTGTCCCCCTCACTTCACTTTAGCCCTTGTGGGGATATCAAGAATGGAAACATCACACATTATTATTTTGATGATTATTATCATTATCATCATTATAAATATTATAATAAAAAAATAAAAAATAATAATAATAATAATTATTATTATTAATATTATTATTATTATTATTATTACTATCATTATTATTGTGATTATTATTAGTATTAGTATCATTGTCAATGTTGTTATTAATATTTTTATTATTATTATAATATTATTATTATAATAATAATCATTATTACTATTACTTTATTATCATTGTTATCAATATTACAATCATTATCGGAATTATTAAATTACTATTACTATTATCAAATCATATAACTATATTTCTTAATAATTAGTACATTTTATTTGATTTAAATTATTATTATCATTATCATTGTTATTATAATCATTGTTACCATTTACATTAATAATAGATTTAGCAAAATTATCTTTTTTAAATTAATATTATTACTACCATAGTCATTATTATCATTATCATCATTATTTATGGGGGTAGTTCCAGTGGTATTACTATCATTATTGTATTTTTTATTATTATTACTATTATTATGATAATCATGGTTATTACTATTACCATTAGTTATAGCACTATCACTATTATAAGAAGTAATTGCAGCAGTAGTAGTAGCATTGGTAATAGTAGTAATAGTACGTGGCAGTAGTAGTATGAACAGTAGTAATAGTTGTAGCCTACTAGTGGCAGTAGTAATAGTAGGAGGAGGAGTAGTAGTTGTGATGGCAGTAGTAGTAATAGTGGTATAGTGTATGGCAATTAATTGTGATGGGAACATAAATCTGTGTAGTACCAATGACAAATTTAAACAAGTGCTACATTTTTTTTTATGTTTGTGCACCTATAGCACCTGTAGCTTTTTTTTTTAGATGCTTTTCCACGCAATGCTTTAAGTACGTAGGACCAGTGAGGCTTAGTCAGGAGATCCGCTGTTTTCTAAGACTTTGTGAGGGGCAGGAAGGCGGGTTCATATCATTACACCATACATGGAGTAAAACGAGGACGCAAGTTGGACATCATGATTTAGGAGCTCATAAGTGACATCATTAAATCGAATGCAGAGTCTTGCATTTCAGATATCCTCCTGACGCTGAAGAATCACTCACTGTTTATCTTGCATCGTCCTCCTCAAAGGAAATGGATTTAATAAACTATCGCCGCAAACCTCCAAGCATCTCAGCCTGAATCTTCCAGTGCGGTCGAGCTGTGCAAGTAAAATCAGGAGACCATGAAATGAAAGAGACTGATGCTGAGATGATGAAATGGTCCTGCTGTATTGTGGTTGACTAGCAAAAAATAAATAATTTCTTGAGCACTTGGTTTCCTCGCCTCTTCTGTATAATTGTCTAGAACTTGGGGAGGAAGGTGATAGTGGTCCTAGTGGTTTTTAAAAGCAAGTGGTACACGCACGGTGCAAAGTTCTGTTTTTGTCTTTCGCCAAGTGGTATAAGCATGAGTCATAGTCACTGTGGTGCTGAACAAAAGGAACATCGAGGGTAACATTAGCCTGGATGAGGTGCCATGAACTTCTGCCTGCATCGTCATAGCATCATTATTATTATGGAGCACAGCATCATTCTTAAGCATGATCGCTTATACATAAATAAGTGGCAGAAGTGTGAATATGATAAAGAGGTCAAAAGGCAAATAAGAGATAGTAAAGATTGTGTTTCCATTTTTTCTATACAAATGATATCGATGAAAAGTGAAGAATTTTCTTCAGGTTTGTCTGAAGTTTGGGACTTTCATGCCCGATTTCAGATGTTTTCCCATTTCAATAATTCACCGACTATCAGATTCACTAAAAACAGTGGCAAATCATCAACAGATATACTACATATTTGTAACTCTGGTTTACGTTCGCAAAATGAAAGTCATATAGTACGAAACTTTACATCTACTTCTCTTTCGTCTATGCATGTGTATATATATATATATATATATATATATATATATATATATATATATATATATATATATATATATATATTAATATATATATATATATATATATATATATATATATATATATATATATATATATATATATATAACGCTCACATGCTGTTGCTTTTTATTCTGCTTAACACCATGGTCTACAGCAAAAAAACGACATTAAACATCTGGAGAAAAACCTCGGTATTTCCACTCCCCGCCTTGGCACCCTGTCCAGCACCAGTGTCCACTGCCCAGTGTAGGAGTGCCATGCAGGCCACCAACCACATCAACATTAATTCAGTAATGTAGTTTTGAGCTCATCATAAAAAACTTGTCGGTTATTCACTTCACCCAATATCCATCATGACCCTTTGACAAGCGCGGCACAAAAAGCGTGAGGGCGATGTTCATGGTTCAGCTTTAGCCTCACACCACTCGGCTTTGTGGTCCCATTTTCAGAGTTGCGTTTCTGGATGAATTAACTTTTCACATGGGCTTCCGTTGAGGGTGATTATATTATTATTTTTTGTTTTTTACTGTATTTATGAAACCTAATTTTTGTATGTAGCTTACATTATCTACCTATTCATTTTCATTCATCTATTTAACTATTTAAGGGATTACAGGCTGGATGTCTTCGTTGGACGGAAGTTGATGGTGTGGGTGTGTGGAAGGTGATGGGGAATACAGGCCGTGGGAATGAATGGTGTGGGTACAGAGGGTGGATACGTCTAGTACTGTAATTTCTAGTCTATAACGTCCGTCCTTCAGCTATCCTCGTTATATACGGAGGAAAAGTGACGTGTTGTAGATGTGGGAAATATTACAAAGAGCACCACCACCACAACCATCCATCCTCAACACCACCACTACCAACACTACCGCACACCAACACCACAACCATACACACCATCCCTTCCCTATATTCCCTATATATCCCCCTCCCTTCCGGATCACCACCACCACATTCTCCAAGCCCATCAAGTACCATTATTCTATAACTATCAAATTATCCAACAAACTAACGCACACTGCCTCCTCGCCTTTTCAACGATCACAGGTAACAACACCATTCCTACCACTGCCATCACCACCACTTTAACGCCACCTT
>JACEEZ010008191.1:85000-97500 GCA_016584305.1 Chionoecetes opilio
CGTCTGTCTTCGCTCCGCCTGGGGATCGAACCCGGTACTTCTCGGTTGTGAGCCGAGCGTGCTAACCCTTACACTACGGAGTTCCCCTAACTACGTGTACGTGTATGTGTGTGTGTGTGTGTGTGTGTGTGTGTGTGTGTGTGTGTGTGTGTGTGTGTGTGTGTGTGTGTGTGTGTGTGTGTGTGTGTGTGTGTGTGTGTGTGTGTGTGTGTGTGTGTGTGTGTGTGTATGTGTGTGTATTCATCTTCATTTAGTTATATTCATCTAGGTGTATTTTACAGGGCCAGAGCAATGCTCGTGTGGCCCCGTCTCCATATCAACATTTTTATCATTCATCCTTAGTGCTTTGTGTTGGCCGAAGCCAGCACCCCGGAGAGCAGGTCACAAACCCCGGCTAACACCCGGTACCCATTCACTGCTGGGTGGACAGGGGCTCGGGTTTTAAGGAAACAACCCATCTGTTTCCGCTCCGCCCGGGGATCGAACCCGGGACTTCTCGGTTGTTAACCGAGCGTGCTAACCACTACACTACGGAGTACCCTAAGTGTGTGTATGTGTGTGTGTGTGTGTGTGTGTGTGCGTGTGTGTGTGTGTGTGTGTGTGTGTGTGTGTGTGTGTTGCCTCCTCTTCTCTGTGGCCTTGCTGATTCCATTGATGTCACTCTCCATCTGACAGTCTTGGAAAATTTTGCTTCTAAAACTTGCCCATGAATCTACCGAAAACAAGGATTTTTTTTACTTTTGTGTACTGTGCTGTATGTGACAATTTAACCTTAGCAAACAGCATAAAAGAAGTCCGAAGCAGAAACCAACCACTTTCAGATAGCGTTGTTTTTAGAGTAATCTTTCTCTGTGACTAAAATCTGGTTCTATTTCAATGAAAATAAATTAAACGTAAGCCAACAACAAACTGGAGATGGATGGTATCCCTGTCTATTACCAGATCGATGGTAAGTGTTACATAAATCACTGTTTTGATACTAATTTTTCCTGGTACAGATAGACAATAATTTGAACTCATTAAGAATTACCTTACATGATATTGAAGCAATACTAAAATCACAGTTCTTGAAGGCATCATCATCAGAGATATACTACGCAATGTATAGCGCGATGACACACACGCCTCACAGTCCCGATTAAACCTAAGAACACGTCATCAATGACAGCCCTGCAGCGTTCAGTCTCTCTTATCAGCAAGCAAAGCAGTGTTCACGACAACAGCTTGCAACACTAAAGCGCACACACACACACACACACACACACACACACACACACACACACACACACACACACACACACACACACACACACACACACACACACACACACACACACACACACACACACACACACACACACACACACACACACACACACACACACACACACACACACACACGAACGCACACACACACGCACACACACACACACACACGCACACACACACGCAGTCCAAAGGTGGGCACTTCCGCAAACACTTCCGCAAACCACAACTTCCGCAAATTGCGGAAGTCAGAATTCGTTTGCAGATTTGCAGAAATGTAAATGTTTGCGGATTTGCGTTTGCGGAAGCACTTCCGTAAACGCAAATTTGTCCGCAAACTCAATTTTGAGCACGACTTTTGCGCGACTACAAAAACGTCCAAAGAACGCCCACCAGTGACTCTCTTTGATCAAATGGATTTTTTTATGGCAACAGCAATCCTGTACTTTGGGACTGAGAGAGCTGTGATGTGTGGGGGAGGTGTATCCAGATTCTTTCCTGTTCATACAGGAGTGAGGCAAGGGTTCGTCCTTTCCCCATCACTTTTCAACACTTGTATGGACTGGGTATTGGGCAAAGTTGTAGATCAAAGTGATTGTGGAGCATCCCTCGGCAATACCAAGATCAGTGATCTTGTTTTTGATGATGCAGTAATCTTTGCTGAGTCGCTGCAGGTCCTGGTGATGGCTCTCGAGGCGTTGCACGAGGAGGCAAAGCCTTTGGGATTTGAGGTCTCCTGGCTTAAGATCACCAAGGTCCAGGTGTTTGGAGGATTACTAGGTGAAACAGTATAGGCTGTTCATGTGTGCGGCGAGGACATTGAGATCTTGGAAAGTTTTACATACCTTGGTAGCGCAGTTCATAATGATGGCAGATCACGTCAAGAAGTCTTACGGCGGATTGGCATAGCCCACGGTGTTATGGACTCGCTCAGCACGAGTATTTGGCGTTGTTGGTACCTGTGCAGGAGGACAAAGATCCGGATCTTTAAGTCGCTTGTGATCCCTGTCACCTATAGCTGTGAGACATGGACACTAAATAGCGACTTGAAGAGGCGAATCGATGCATTTGGTAATAAGTGTCTTCGCAGAATCATGGGGTATCGCTGGGATGATTACGTGTCAAATCAGCGATTTCACCGTGAGACTGAATCGAGGACTATTATCTGCATAGTCCGTCAGCGTCAACTTCAGCTATATGGGCATGTGGCACGGTACCCTGAAACCGATCCTTCCCATCGGGTTGTATCTGTAAGAGACAATCCGGCGTGGAGGAGGCCAAGGGGGCGCCCACAAGGCTCGTGGCTGGGACAAGTTGATGTTTCCTGTCTATAGTTGCTTGGTATGGGAAGGGAGCCTGCATTGGGACTCGCGCGTGGTGATCCCCGGGAGTGTTGTCGTAGGGTCGGCGAGGGGACGCGCCCCTCGGCGTATGCCTCCAATGATTGATTGACAGCAATCCACCCCCTCTTCAAGCTGCCTGTGGTCCTCCTTCTTAAGCCTGAGAAGGTAGATGCCGTGATATCAAGACTGCTGTTCAAGGTCACGGAGCAGGCTGTTTTGGATACCAGAAAAGGCAGCAGCCAAGATGAAGACTAAGAGGATGATTTTTTCAAGGTGAGACTTATTGATTTTATAAAGATCTACTTCATCTTTAGTTCAGTTGTGGCAATTCATTACTCCAGGTCATTATATTAGCAATCTAGAGCGTCATGCTTATAAATTATTGTCATATTTATGATATACAGTAGTTGCAATAATATATTAAAAAAAAATCTAAGAACTTTTTATTTATATGTAACAGTCTATTTTTTTCCTGACTCCGATTACTTAAATTTTTTACCTAATATATATTACAAATGTATCTATTATTTCCAAGTTTTGATGAGCCCAGGACCCACAGCTATAGAGGACACCAGCTCTACCCGCCTCTCCAACAAGATGGGGAAAGTGCTTGAAAGTTGGTGTTCAGAGAAGCAGAGGAACAAACTGCTGGATCAGGCCATGTTTCCCGCCCTTTCCCATGCCGCCTGGATAGATGTGTTCGTTAAATACAACACGGCCATACCCAGCTCTGCAGCTGTGGAGAAATTGTTCTCCCAGGGGTCGGACATCATGAAGGCCAAGATAGCGAGTCTGACCTCTGATAATTTTGACAGATTGGTCTTCATGAATGGGAACATGGACCTGCTCAATATGGAATTATCACGAGAGGACTCTGAATGAGGAGTCTGAGGTTAAGGGTGTGATATATCAATGAAATATAATTTGGAGTGTAGTGTACTTATACTTATTATTACTCCTTAGTGGGCACTTAAGTTGATATATTGAGTGAGTGGGCACAATGAGGGGAAGGTAAAATGTGAGCTTTAACATTTGTGGGGCGCTGTGGGGTACATCTGAAAGAAATAGTAATATATATATATATATATATATATTTATATATATATATATATATATATATATATATATATATATATATATAATATATATAAAATTATTGCCATATGTGATTTATTAAATAATATATAAATTTACTACCACAAAGTGCTTTATCTCTATTTTTGCAATATATGCAGAGAGAAAATCATATAATTGGTTTGCGGATTGCGGACTTGCGGTTGCGGAACGTAAGGATTGGGGTTTGCGGATTTGCGTTTGCGGAAGTGGATTTTCGTTTGTGGTGCCCACCTCTGAGTCACGCACACACATATCAATATAAATCCAATATCATATACTTCTCAGTAATTCAATGAAAAACGCTTAAATCGAATGTTGCCTTGGAAACGCAATCGTTAGCCTCCCACCATACATATACATCTGAATCTGAAGGGATATTTTGGACATTTCTGAGCTACTCTTTTTTTTCTATTTACTGAAAACACAGACTGTATAGAGATAATCAAGGAGGAATATTATGGCACGTATTTGGGCGCTATACAAAAAAGGACAAGAAGCTGCAAAAGTACCACCAGTACACAGCATCCCTACACAGCAATAATGCCAACCAAGACAGCATCAGGTACCACACAGTACAGTCATCCATCACCTCCCGGGTCCACAGCAGCATATCCAACCCTTCAGCTTCCAAGTGTCGATGTCAATTCGGTATATGTATCTTTGGTTTAAGTTATTTAGTTGTGAGTAATTTGATGTGGAATAAGGTGTTGCAGGTTTCTTGTATTAAGTACACAAACAATATGTAGCAATTATGTGTCCTTGCCATTAAGTACAATGTTGGTTACTAATTTCATAACAGTGTCCTCGCTTGTCTTTGAAATAGATGGAGGCAATATTATCAAAACCTTGAAGAGAGAGCGAGAGAGAGAGAGAGAGAGAGAGAGAGAGAGAGAGAGAGAGAGAGAGAGAGGAGAGAGAGAGAGAGAGAGAGAGGAGAGAGGAGAGGAGAGAGAGAGAGAGAGGAGATAGAGAGGAGAGAGATGAGAGAGAGAGAGAGAGAGAGAGAGAGAGAGAGAGAGAGAGAGAGAGAGGAGAGAGAGAGAGAGAGAGAGGAGATGAGAAGAGAGGAGAGAGAGAGAGAGAGAGAGAGAGAGGGGAGAGAGACGAGAGAGAGAGAGAGAGAGAGAGAGAGAGAGAGAGAGAGAGAGATATATTAGCGCGCGCAACCACCGGTCACGGTGTTCTACAGCTCCTGACAAATTCAAGCTTTCCTTAGGAAAACTGAGCCACTTTACTGCGCAGAGTTGACCATCTGTCGGTAACGATCTTCTGATCACACAGGGGATAAAAAATCTCATACAAACAATACCAAAAGACAGTAATAATGAGGTTTTACCTCAACCAATAAGTCAACTGCCACTCTCCTCCTTCAAATCACGCCGAGACGTCACCTGTCAACCCCGATAGTCACCTATCAACCCTGATACAGTGACCCCGGGCTCTCCACCCACACAACCATCCACCCACTTTTGATTTCTCTATCATCGCTACAATCTTTTTTCCATTTTTTCCTCCCATTCTCTCACTAGTACTGCCCCAGCTTCCTGGAGGATCTGCAGAGAGAACTCAACTCTGGGTGAAATAACACCAATTGCCAGCCTCCTGTTTGCATGAACAGTACTCCCTCCCCCTCCCTCCCTCTCCCTCCCTCCCTCCTCCTTGTCTGACAAGCACCACTGCACGTCACCGCCGCCACCACCACCACCCGTAATTTGTACTGCCTCACACCACACCACCCGTGACTCGCAGTGCACCTCGTCACACCACCACCCGTGACTGCCACCTCGTCACACCACCACCCGTGACTGCCACCTCGTCACACCACCACCCGTGACTGCCACCTCGTCACACCACCACCCGTGACTGCCACCTCGTCACCTCCACCCGTGACTGCCACCTCGTCACCTCCACTCGTGACTGCCACCTCGTCACACTCCACCGTGATGCCACCTCGTCACACCCCACCCGTGACTGCCACCTCGTCAACCACCACCCATGACTGCCACCTCGTCACACCACCACCCGTGACTGCCACCTCGTCACACCACCACCCGCGACTGCCACCTCGTCACACCACCACCCGTGACTGCCACCTCGTCACACCTCCACCCGTGACTGCCACCTCGTCACACCACCACCCGTGACTGCCACCTCGTCACACCATCACCCGTGACTGCCACCTCGTCACACCTCCACCGTGACTATGCAAGGAGATGTGAGTCACCACCAGCTCATTGCACGCCCCACAGGTTTACCTGGATACGCGCCTGTTAGATGGTGTGCGGTTTGCGGCAAAAAAACCGCCAACACGGAAGTCATTCCCTGTACAACTGCAGTTGACTGCCCCAACATCGTTCACACCACCTGTGTCGGCTCAAACACAACGCTTGACTGCGGTGAGGTCAGCGCTTTGCGTACGGCTGCGGATATCTCTGCCCCTGTGGTCTACCAGGAAGCCGTAGCAGACCTTCCACAGGGTGTTGCTAACATTCCTGAATCACCTACTGTAGATGATTCTGACTCTGACTACGCAGACCTGCTCCAATTAGAGCGTAGGGAGCTCGTGGAGATAATCCGGCAGCTAAGAGTGGAACTCGCCAGGAAGAAAAACATCATCAATTACTTCGAGACCACCTCTCATACCCTGGCAGATAAGAGGGACGCTGTTGTTACCATCCTGGACTTCATGAAACATCTGTGCCACAAGATCAAGCATAGAAGAAATCGACGTAAGGTCGATCGCTACCACCGCTATACCACACAGAATCGACGAGGAGTGGAATAGAAAAGTAGCAACTAATAACGTAACAGCAAATTGGTGGACTTCAGGCAAGCCTCAACAACTAAAGGCTACCAACACTCGTCCGTCTGGCCCCAATCAGCCGCCTCGACCTCTGGCTACTACTACGTCTGCTGCTACCCAGGCTGCTCCTAACTTGGCTTCTCCGACTACTAGTATCCCGGCCACTGGCATCCAGTCTACCAGACCCCGGCTACTACCACCCAAGCTACTTCCACCCAGCCTCCATCCCGCCGTTGCTGGGTGTGTCCAGGCCTGCTGTTGCCAGCACCCAGGAACTCCATTAGAAAACACGTGGCAACACGACAACAATCAAAGAAAATAGAGGCCAAATACAAAAATATCCTTCAGGTAACTCTGCCCATCTCGCCCCACATACCATAACCAGGATAGAGCCTTCTGCCAACACTGCAGGCGCAAGGGGCACTCTGAAAACAACTGCCTAAGGAAAATTAAGTGCAGCTATTGTCTACGTACAGGACATTCTGTTCAAGAGTGTCATACTCGCATCACGCAGGAGAGACAAGATAGGTTCTTTGACAAGATCTCAACCGATCAGGCACAGAATAACGCCCTCCTTGTTCAGACACTCAGCCGCTTTCTCACTCCTGCTTCTCCTACTCCTGTCTCTCCGTCATCCCAGCCTATCACCAACAACTGGGCTTCAGCTTCAGAATCAAGACAACAGACCCACACACCACAACCATACCCGCTTCATCCTGACCCTGCCCAATCAAACACTCACCAGCCGCCGACCCATAGTCAACCGGCCTGGAACTATGGTCGCCAGTAAGTCCCGCGATCACATCACCATCATATCTGCCAATGTCAGAGGTCTGCAAACCAACATCGGGGACCTGATTAACACTCACGTGATCCCTCACAACCCGGACATCGTTGCGACAGTAGAGACCTTCCTCAACAAGTCAATCCCAGACAACTTTGGACAGATAAATGGATATACGAGGTGGCATCGACGCGACAGGACACGCGGGACCTTTGGTGGTATCGCTGTCTCCTTTCAAAAGAGTCTGTCGGTCCAGCCACTTAAAGTCACTCTACCAAACCATCTAGAGATGATGTTTTTCAAAATATGGACTCACCATCACAGCGCTATCCTGCTGTGTGTGTGCTACCGCCCACAGTGGCAGGGGAGGGAGCCTATTGAGTATCTGCACACTCACCTGGATGACCTGTTGCAACAACACACCTGTGAGCACGTTGTCATCATAGGCGACATGAACCAACATCTAGTTGCAAGATCCTTTGATGACTTCCTCACAGTGTACGGTCTAACAAACCAAGTTGACTTCCCCACACACATTTCCGGCTCATCACTTGATCCTGTCATCAGTGATCTCCCAGACAGTGTCGTCACCTGTTCACCCCTCGGTGCTGTAGGATCATCAGATCACATGGCGATCCTAAGTACAATACAGGTTGCAGCTCAGAGGGATGCCCCCATCACACATACCAACTGGCTGTGGGGCAGAGCAGACTGGGACGGTCTATGTGACGAGCTGCAACAAACACCCTGGAACACCATTCTCGTCAATGATGTAGATACACAGATACACACATTCATACGTACTCTGCTTGAACTCCAGAAGAAATATGTGCCAAGCCAGACTTACACTGCCAAGCCCCTTGATAAGCCCTGGTTTGGTTACCAATGTAGGATGGCTGCTGATGAAAAAAGTCTTGCCTGGCGGCTCTACTCACGCCATCCAACCGACCCTAACAAGGAGCGCTACAGACACGCTTGTGCAGCAATGAAAGGAAATCCAACAATGGGCTCAACGACGCTGGCAAGACGACCTCAAAATCAAGCTCAGTGGTCGTTCAGTGGGTAACAAGTCCTGGTGGACCACACTTAAACAGCAACAAGGTATGACAACTGACGACACCATACCTCCGCTATTCAAGTCTGACGGCACAGTGGCCACCAAGAACAAGGACAAGGCCGAGGTACTCGCGACATTTTTTTCCAACAAAATGACAGTACCTGATCCCCAGCGATCCATCCCAGCTGTGCCCATTCTCACCAATGCCAGCCTTTCTAACCTCACTATAACTAGTGTGGAAGTTCGCCGACACTTAGTTCAGGTCGACACAAAGAAGGCCTTGGGCCCAGACAACATTAGCCTTCATATCCTCAAGCGCTGCGCCTCTCAGCTAGCAACGCCCTTGCTACTATCTTTCAGCACTGCCTCACTACTGGAAGGTGGCCCACCCTGTGGAAGGCTGCCAGAGTGGTGGCAATACATAAGAAAGGAAAAAGAACTGACCCCAAGAACTATAGGCCCATCTCCCTTTTATCAGTTCTTGGCAAGACGCTGGAAGCTATAATTGCCGACAAGATATCGTCTTTCTTCACATCACACCACCTTCTTAACATCAAGCAATTTGGCTTCCGAGCAAACAGGTCAGCGGCCGACCTATTGCTCCATCTGTCCACCACATGGCATAAGCGTCTTGACCAAAGAAAGGACACATACGTCATTGCCCTTGACATTGCAGGAGCATTTGACAGGGTGTGGCATCACGGCCTCATCACCAAACTGAACAGTTTGGGTGTCCGCGGTCATCTGCTGCTCCTACTACAAGACTACCTGAGGGACAGATTTCTTAGAGTGGTGGTGGACGGTCAAACCTCAGAGGAACACCCGATCTTTGCCAGCGTCCCACAGGGCAGTGTGCTCGGCCCTCTCCTCTGGAAAGTATTCTTCAATGACTTGCTCCAGCTCATCCCAGAGGCACATGCATATGCCGATGACTGCACCCTTACATTCCCCTGCGACATTGGTGATCACCGCACGACTGTCGCTCACATAAATCAGGTCCTCCAAAACGTCATCTCATGGGGTCGTCGATGGCAAGTGGATCTCGCTCCAGAAAAAACCCAGGCGAGGCTCATCTCCCGACGACAACGTCCTCCTGATACTCTCATCCCTACCATCTTACTGGGTGGGAGGCCGGTGCCCCTGCAGACGTCCATCTCCATACTTGGGGTGGAAGTGAATAGCGTCCTGACCTTCACCGACCACATCCGAACCATTGCAAGGAAAGCCGCCTGGAAACTTAGCTGTGTCCGGCGTGTCTCACACCTTCTTGACTCCCAAGGGATCACCACCTTATATGCAGCTCAAGTCCGCTCCCTTATGGAGTACGCCCTTCTCACGTGGTCTTCCTGCCCCCCTTCGTACCTGAGCCTTCTTGACAAGGTACAGGCCCGAGCCCAACGGTTAATACGTCTGAAGGCTCTGCAGGACCAGCTTCTCCCTCCTCTGCAACCCTTGCAGCAGCGTCGCGACGTAGCAGGTCTGTGCGTCGTTTACAAGACACACAAGCAGCATGTCCCGCACCTGGTGCTCTCCGACAGCCCTGGGCAAGACCACACGGCCACACACACGAACTGCTGCTACCAGGGACCATCAACTGATCGTCCCTTTTGCCAGGACGGAGACCTCTCTGCGTTCCTTCCTCCGCGCTACACAAAGAATGTGGAACCGAATGGTACAGCAGACACAGCTTCACTCTACCTCGTCACTCCAGACCTTCAAGAGTGCTGTCAACGCTTGGATAAAGCAGCCATAGTATAAGTACCTACCTATAAACCTGTAAACCCTGCTTAAGTTCAACTATGTCTATATATATATTAGTAGTACTGAAAAATAAAATGTAAAATTAGAATAGTAACACATGTACATGTAAAATTCATTTAGTAGTGAAATAGTGAATTAGAGAAATAGATAATTTAGAATAGTAACGCATGTATGTATGTTAAGCTAGGAATAATTTACACATTCTTAAAGTCAAAGATAGTTCTCAGTAGTCCAGCTGAAGCTCCTGACTGTAAAAACCTATAAGAATAAAGGTAAAAAAAAAAAAAAAAAAAAAAAAAAAAAGAGAGAGAGAGAGAGAGGAGAGAGAGAGGAGAGAGAGAGAGGAGAGAGAGAGGAGAGAGGAGAGGAGTGAGAGAGAGAGAGAGAGGAGAGAGAGAGAGAGGAGAAGGAGAGAGATGAGGAGAGACGATCGAGAGGAGAGCAGAGAGGAAGAGAGAGAGAGAGAAAAACATCTGGAGTTAGAATGATAGACATGGAGACAAAATGCAATCACTAAATCTAGTCAGCGAACAATAAAAAGTGAATCGGTATAAAAAAACGTATACCAAACTATATCAAATCAAAACACGAATTGAAAACTGATTTAGATACAAAGGTGAAACTTACACTGAATATATATTTGATAACACTACATTTTCAAGAAACCAGAATGACTTTTTTCCTCCATGAATGGCGACCAGGGAATGGAAAACAAAATCACGAGTCCTTTTTCTCACTCTGTTAACTTCAACATGTCGAACTGAAAGAAAATACCATGCCAGTAAATCCTATCTCGGTAACATTTACAAAACAAATACATGAAATATACGGAAAGCTTGAATTATTAAGCTTGAAACACACCATATTTTTTTTCATTCAGTACAACTGAATGGATATGCTGTATTACTAGTGTAATTCCCCACCACCAACCACTAACACCGTCATTGTCACCATCAGGTCTACATCGTTGCGAAAACCTCAACGAATTTAACTCCATGAAAATAAAGTAGCAGGAAAGACTGGCATTCAAGGGCATCAATGCTGCACTGAAAATGTCGTAAGCCTCAATAGACAAGGTGCTGCAAGGCGGAGTGGGACGTGCGATGTAGGACAGACAGAGAAGGTGCGTATGTGATGCATGGGCGTGGTCAAGTGGGGCGTGTATGTGGCCTTTCGTGACGGAGATACGTCACTGAGGTGTGAAGCGGAACAGAACTAGGCTATAGCAAAAAGTTTGAGGGTAGCGAGGTGCACGACTGATTGCTTGAAATGAATAGTGTGAGTAAGGCACGGCTCAGAGGTGCTCCCGACTGTAATTGATGCTTAGAGAGGAAACTTGGTTAAGGGGAAACTATTAATAGGTTTGCATATAAGACTCTTTTACCAAATCTGTTATGTTATTTCACGGCGTACATAGGATTTCGTGGGAGAAAGCTGTACCGGGGATGTGCCTCAGGCTTAGGAGAAACAGGGAGGGGAGGCCAGGGGTTTGGTGAAAGGGGGAGGAGGTGGATGGGGAGGAAGGGGGAGATGGCGTGAAAGAACAGGAAGGACAGAAGGAGGGGAGGGAGATGAGAAGGGAATGTCTCATGGCGTGTGAGATGGGCGTAAGGGCGCGTGTCCCTCCGTCCCTCCGTGGCGTCCATCAGGGCCGCTGTCTGCCCCTGTCAGTCCATCTCGTCATTCCATTCGTCTCGCGTAAATTGTCTCGCCGTACGAGCAGTTGGCATGAGAGGTTGTCGCTATTTAGAGGGAGCCACGCAGAGATTGCCTCCGCTCATCCCCACCCCTCAGTCTCCCTCCACCCTCACCTCACACACCCTCCACTCACCGCCCCTTTACCTGCCTGCGCTCCTCCCGCCCCACGCCCAGCCCTCCTGACGCCCCCAGGATACCATTCTTCACGTCACCTTGAAAGCGTTGCCTCGTGTTTGAATGTATAACTAGAGAAATATTCAAGGCAATCTTGTATATTGGTGTGGTAAAAAGACAGTTGCGAGAGAGAGAGAGAGAGAGAGAGAGAGAGAGAGAGAGAGAGAGAGAGAGAGAGAGAGAGAGAAGAGAGAGAGGAGAGAGGAGAGAGAGAGAGAGAGAGAGAGAGAGAGAGAGAGAGAGAGAAGAGAGAGAGAGAGGAGAGAGGAGAGAGACGAGCGAGCGAGCGATGCGAGCGAGCGAGGACGAGCGAGCGAGCGAGGAGAGAGAAGAGAGAGAGAGAGAGAGAGAGAGAGAGAGAGAGAGAGAGAGAGAGAGAGAGAGGAGAGACGAGAGAGAGAGAGAGAGAGAGAGGAGAGAGAGAGAGAGGAGAGAGGAGAGGAGGAGAGAAGAGAGAAGAGAGGAGAAGAGAGAGAGAGAGATATTCCAGGGTAAAAA
>JACEEZ010008191.1:102500-115000 GCA_016584305.1 Chionoecetes opilio
GAGAGAGAGTAAAGAGAGAGAGAGAGAGAGAGAGAGAGAGAGAGAGAGAGAGAGAGAGAGAGAGAGAGAGAGAGAGAATTTCTAACTCCATTAGAAACACGTGGCAACACGACAACAATAAAAGAAATAGAGGCCAAATACAAAAATATCCTTCAGGTAACTCTGCCCCATCTCGCCCCACATACCATAACCAGGATAGAGCCTTCTGCCAACACTGCAGGCGCAAGGGGCACTCTGAAAACAACTGCCTAAGGAAAATTAAGTGCAGCTATTGTCTACGTACAGGACATTCTGTTCAAGAGTGTCATACTCGCATCACGCAGGAGAGACAAGATAGGTTCTTTGACAAGATCTCAACCGATCAGGCACAGAACAACGCCCTCCTTGTTCAGACACTCAGCCGCTTCCTCACTCCTGCTTCTCCTACTCCTGTCTCTCCGTCATCCCAGCCTATCACCAACAACTGGGCTTCAGCTTCAGCATCAAGACAACAGACCCACACACAACAACCATACCCGCTTCACCCTGACCCTGCCCAATCAAACACTCACCAGCCACCGACCCATAGTCAACCGGCCTGGAACTATGGTCGCCAGTAAGTCCCGCGATCACATCACCATCATATCTGCCAATGTCAGAGGTCTCCAAACCAACATCGGGGACCTGATTAATACTCACGTGATCCCTCACAACCCGGACATCGTTGCGGCAGTAGAGACCTTCCTCAACAAGTCAATCCCAGACAACTTTGGACAGATAACTGGATATATGAGGTGGCATCGACGCGACAGGACACGCGGGACCTTTGGTGGTATCGCTGTCTCCTTTCACAAGAGTCTGTCGGTCCAGCCACTTGAAATCACTCTACCAAACCATCTGGAGATGATGTTTTTCAAAATATGGACTCAGTGGCAGGGGAGGGAGCCTATTGAGTATCTGCACACTCACCTGGATGACCTGTTGCAACAACACACCTGTGAGCACGTTGTCATCATAGGCGACATGAACCAACATCTAGTTGTAAGATCCTTTGATGACTTCCTCACAGTGTATGGTCTAACAAACCAAGTTGACTTCCCCACACACATTTCCGGCTCATCACTTGATTCTGTCATCAGTGATCTCCCAGACAGTGTCGTCACCTGTTCACCCCTCGGTGCTGTAGGATCATCAGATCACATGGCGATCCTAAGTACAATACAGGTTGCAGCTCAGAGGGATGCCCCCATCACACGCACCAACTGGCTGTGGGGCAGAGCAGACTGGGGCGGTCTATGTGACGCGCTGCAACAAACACCCTGGAGCACCATTCTCGTCAATGATGTAGATACACAGGTACACACATTCACACGTACTCTGCTTGAACTCCAGAAGAAATATGTGCCAAGCCAGACTTACACTGCCAAGCCCCTTGATAAGCCCTGGTTTGGTTACCAATGTAGGATGGCTGCTGATGAAAAAAGTCGTGCCTGGCGGCTCTACTCACGCCATCCAACCCACCCTAACAAGGAGCGCTACAGACACGCTTGTGCAGCAATGAAAGAAATCCAACAATGGGCTCAACGACGCTGGCAAGACGACCTCAAAACCAAGCTCAGTGGTCGTTCAGTGGGTAACAAGTCCTGGTGGACCACACTTAAACAGCAACAAGGTCTGACAACTGATGACACCATACCTCCGCTATTCAAGTCTGACGGCACAGTGGCCACCAAGAACAAGGACAAGGCCGAGGTACTCGCGACATTTTTTTCCAACAAAATGACAGTACCTGATCCCCAGCGATCCATCCCAGCTGTGCCCATCCTCACCAATACCAGCCTTTCTAACCTCACTATAACTAGTGAGGAAGTTCGCTGACACTTAGTTCAGGTCGACACAAAGAAGGCCTTGGGCCCAGACAACATTAGCTTTCATATCCTCAAGCGCTGCGCCTCTCAGCTAGCAACGCCCCTTGCTACTATCTTTCAGCACTGCCTCACTACTGGAAGGTGGCCCACCCTGTGGAAGGCTGCCAGAGTGGTGGCAATACATAAGAAAGGAAAAAGAACTAACCCCAAGAACTATAGGCCCATCTCCCTTTTATCAGTTCTTGGCAAGACGCTGGAAGCTATAATTGCCGACAAGATATCGCTTTCTTCACATCACACCACCTTCTTAACATCAAGCAATTTGGCTTCCGAGCAAACAGGTCAGCGGCCGACCTATTGCTCCATCTGTCCACCACATGGCATAAGCGTCTTGACCAAAGAAAGGACACATACGTCATTGCCCTTGACATTGCGGGAGCATTTGACAGGGTGTGGCAATCACGGGCCTCATCACCAAACTGAACAGTTTGGGTGTCCGCGGTCATCTGCTGATCCTACTACAAAACTACCTGCGGGACAGATTTCTCAGAGTGGTGGTGGACGGTCAAACCTCAGAGGAACACCCGATCTTTGCCAGCGTCCCACAGGGCAGTGTGCTCGGCCCTCTCCTCTGGAATGTATTCTTCAATGACTTGCTCCAGCTCATCCCAGAGGCACATGCATATGACGATGACTGCACCCACTCCCCTGCGACAGTGGTGATCACCGCACGACTGTCGCTCACATAAATCAGGTCCTCCAAACCGTCATCTCATGGGTCGTCGATGGCAAGTGGATCTCGCTCCAGAGAAAACCCAGGCGATGCTCATCTCCCGACGACAACGTCCTCCTGATACTCCCATCCCTACTATCTTACTGGGTGGGAGGCCGGTGCCCCTGCAGACGTCCATCTCCATACTTGGGGTGGAAGTGAATAGCGTCCTGACCTTCACCGACCACATCCGAACCATTGCAAGGAAAGCCGCCTGGAAACTTAGCTGTGTCCGGCGTGTCTCACACCTTCTTGACTCCCAAGGGATCACCACCTTATATGCAGCTCAAGTCCGCTCCCTTATGGAGTACGCCCCTCTCACGTGGTCTTCCTGCCCCCCTTCGTACCTGAGCCTTCTTGACAAGGTACAGGCCCGAGCCCAACGGTTAATACGTCTGAAGGCTCTGCAGGACCAGCTTCTCCCTCCTCTGCAATCCTTGCAGCAGCGTCGCGACGTAGCAGGTCTGTGCGTCGTTTACAAGACACACAAGCAGCATGTCCCGCACCTGGCTGCTCTCCGACAGCCCTGGGCAAGACCACACGGCCACACCACACGAACTGCTGCTACCAGGGACCATCAACTGATCGTCCCTTTTGCCAGGACGGAGACCTCTCTGCGTTCCTTCCTTCCGCGCTACACAAGAATGTGGAACCGCATGGTACAGCAGACACAGCTTCACTCTACCTTGTCACTCCAGACTTTCAAGAGTGCTGTGAACGCTTGGATAAAGCAGCCATAGTATAAGTACCTACCTATAAACCTGTAAACCCTGCTTAAGTTCAACTATGTCTATATATATATTAGTAGTACTGAAAAATAAAATGTAAAATTAGAATAGTAACACATGTACATGTAAAATTCATTTAGAAGTGAAATAGTGAATTAGAGAAATAGATAATTTAGAATAGTAACCCATGTATGTATGTTAAGCTAGGAATAATCTACACATTCCTAAAGTCAAAGATAGTTCTCAGTAGTCCAGTCAGAGAGAGAGAGAGAGAGAGAGAGAGAGAGAGAGAGAGAGAGAGAGAGAGAGAGAGAGAGAGAGAGAGAGAGAGAGAGGCAATTTTGGAGGAGTGAGTGTGGTACGGTGTGTTGCTGCGCGCTCGTTTTCTTTATTTCCCACACTTGAATCGGAGTGCCCTTGCTGGTTACAGTTCGGGAATATGCGGCCCGGAGCATGAGGTGTTACAGTCAAGGCTGCGGTTGGGCAGCGCCTCTGGCCGCAGGTTACGTTAGGCTGCTGTGTGATGGTGAGGTTCAGCTGTGCTGGGACGCACTGGTGGACGGGCAGGTCTACCCTATGAGGTCGACAGAGGAAGCGATTAGTGTAGTGCGGCGCGTCGTTGTTGGGCCGAAGTGTACAGTGGGGGCGTGGGCAGATTTCTTTGAGTGCACCCAGGAGCCTGGGGAAAGTGTGTGTTTGTATTTGGTTAAGTGTAGAGCTAAAGCGGCGGAGTGCGAGTTTCGTTTCCCAATGTGCCGGTAATCTCAGTGATTTTATGCTAACAAATTAAGAAGTTAGTGATGAGGCTGGCCGACCTTCGCATGAAAACCGAGGTCCTGCGTAGCCTGCCCCAGTCACACAATGCAAGTGACGTTATTAAGATTTGTGAGATGTTCGAGTCGGCTGAGAAAACAGCGGCAGCGCACGGCGCGGGCAGGCGTGTGGCGGCAGCGGAGGGGCTACAGGAAGCCTCTCCCACCGAGGTGGCGGCGGGGGCCAGTCGGATCTCCCAACAGAGAGACGCCTCAGCCATGGCCTCAAATGACAAACGCCCCGTGAAGTGTTGCCGTAACTGTGGCCGCAAGTGCGGAGGGGAGAAAAAGTGTCCAGCCCTCTTCGTCACCTGTCACAACTGCGGGAAGACGGGCCACTTCAGGCGCGTGTGCCGGGCCCAAACACGCGAGGCGCCACCGAGCACCACCGGAGGCGTCACGGTGGGCGGCTCCGGGGGACTGTCAGCCAGCCTGAGGGTGGGTGTGTCGTGCAGTGACTCACCGGGCGCGCTCGAGGTGAAACCTACTTTAAATGAATTATAAAAATATGTACATAAGACTTTTATGAACAACCACTCGTATATTAGCCATCTCCGAGATCCACAAAACAAATTCGGAAATTAAAATTCTGGCGGTATAAGGAGCTTTTTTCCTTAGCCCTAACAGTCCCATTATATATATACATCCTTACGCACCCCTTATGATGAGCGGACAATACCTCCCTCACAAGGGGGGGGGGGGGGACAAACCACCACTCTGCTAATTATTGAGAGGGTACGTGGTTGGTGGATAATTTCCACAGTCGCCACATTATATCGGATTTCCTTTAAAGTATACACAATATGACTTATTATAGTTTAAGGCACCCAGCTATTCTAAAAGAAAACAAATAAATATAGTATTGTGAATTACTATCGTAAGAACGCCTTTCATTTAGTACCAATAATAAACCTTTTAAACAAAATACTTATAACAGGGCATGTAATTTGGTTTTCCTTACCGCTAGCGAACAATAATTATATGAAAAGCAACATTTTTAATTTGACCCATAAAATAAATTGCCCAAAGGTGCGAAGTTGGCACCCACTTGATTCTCAGTATACACACCCTAAGGAACTCAAAACTGCAAAAAAACTATCCATATATCCCATTTCACGGTTAGGTCCATCGGGGACTCGACTATAAACTTCTAAGGCCCGGTTCACACCACGTTTTTGCTGGACGTAGTTTACGTGCGTCTTGTCATCAGTGACTCACCGTCCGTCACAGTGACGTCACTTCCTGCCTGTGAAGTTTGAACCAGGCTTCGCGCGACCACCTGCTGGAACAGTGTTGACGTCACTGACCTTGGGAGACGTGCGTCCCAGCCTCACATTATTCGGAGCTCCCAATTTTTTGGGCCGTACTTTTAAAATCTTTCGCCAGTTTCTTTTAAACGCCACGAGCGCTCCGCCAGGCGCTGCTCCGCCAGGGCTGGCGAAGGAGAAGTATTGGAATAGCCTGGCGAACGTGAGTTCTGGTGAGACGTCCCTCTCACCGGGCGATCAACATTTTTTGCATTCAGTTTATACTTTTTACAATACTACTAAGATTTCATGAGATAGGAAACCTATTGCGCCCGGTAAATATGTGTATGGCAAGTTCTTTCATGGAAAATAAGTAATTTATATTATTTTCAAAAACACCATCGAGGTTCCAACGCAGCTGACAGCACCCAGACACCTCCACCCCACCCCCGAGGTGAGTGTTTTTGCCCTTTTCGTCCAATATATATTGGTTTAGGGACCATATTGCACAATATAATGTATACATTGGATGTTTGGTGATGGCATCTTAACATTGAGCTATATCAGAGTCCTTTCCCACCCTCATAAGAATTTCAGTGAGAGGGTGACTATGATATCAGTGCTCCCGCCACTAAAATAATTTATTTCTGTTGTATATCAGATAGAATTTGAATGAGTTATTTGTACAATATCAGGTTATGTTTTGGGATGGCGTCTTTACATTGAGCTATGTCAGAGGCCTCTGACCCTCATATATTACACGTGGAGACGTGCTTATAATAGTGTGCTCCCGACACTAAATTAGTTTTATTTGGTAAATTTTTTACACTAGGACCAGAATTCTCTACACCTTTGGGAGTATCTGTTTACCTTAATAGATTCTGAGAAACATTCTCTCAATGAGTTTCCGTCGCAAATCACTACTTTCGGAGATATAAGATGCTTTTTAGTAGGAAGGGGAGTGTATAGGAAGGGTGCAGTCAGTTCGTTCACAAGTTTGTTTCGTACACCAGTAGATTAGTAAGACCAAAAAGTTGTTTCCGTAGTCTATATGAAACCATAGTCGTTTCGTACACTCAGCTCAGAGTTGAACTTTACTACTAGAGTTACGAAACGACATCACGTATGTACGCAAAAACTCAAAATCAGTGTACGAAACAACTAACAAAACCTGGTACGAAAGTCCCTGTAACATATAGGAGATATGAAAATTAACTAACCAAAACCCTACTGTTACAGGGAGTTTCGTACCCAGGTTTGTTTGTTGTTTCGTACACTGATTTTGAGTTTTGCGTACATACGTGATGTCGTTTCGTAACTTAGTAGTAAAGTTCAACTCTGAGCTGAGTGTACGAAACGACTATGGTTTCATATAGACTACAAAAACAACTTTTTGGTGGTACGAATCTACTGGTGTACGAAAGACTTGTGAACGAATTGACTGCATCCCCTCCCATACACTCACTAACCTAACCCCATTTTTTTAACCTAACTAAAGTCAAATCCTCATTAAAAAGTGTCCGCGGCAGGGGAAGAATAGAGGCGATGCAGGTCACAAGAGGAAGAAGAGGGAGGTGCACATAAACATTTGTCTCTCTCCTCCCGAAAAATAGGATTTATATTATATCTCCAAAAAAAAATTATTTGCGATGGAAGCTCATTGAGAGAAAGTTTCCTAGAATACAATAAGGTAAACAAACCATGCTCCCAATTGTGTAGGGAATTCTGGTCCTAGTGTAAAATATTATACCTTTTATTTATTTGGTTAATCAGATGAAATGAATGAGTTACAACTTTTGTTACAATTAGAAGGGTAAATATGCAGTTTCAATCAATACTCCACTATGAACAATACCCTACTGATAATAACTAGGGGCCTGTGGCCCCCCGGACCCCCCTTGCTAGTTCACTAACCTAACAAAATTTTCTTTTTATGCGCATTATACTGTTTTGAGGACGAAACTTTGTCATGAATGTTTTAAAATATGTTTGAATTATCTGATACTTATTTTGGGGATTTATTTTCTCTGATTTAAAATCGCTTACAGTATATTTAAATGAATGTTAGATTATTATATTTTCATATATTATTTTCCAGATTATGGACGCACTGCTAGATTTTGAAGATATAGAAGTGCTTGATCCAGCCAAAGCAGAATGGATCAGATTGCCAAGACAAACTGTGAAAGACAGAAAGACAGCCTAGATTTGTTCCTGAGCGAGACTGAGTTGGAATTAAAAGTTGGTTGGTAATAAAACATACTGAAAAAATTCCTAATGTTTAATATCACAAACCTATATATTGTTTTGTCTTTGTACTTGTAAGTGGTGAATGAGATTAAATGATTAATATCACAATTGCCTTTGGAAGTATGATTGATTGTAGCATGTTAGGTTAAGTGGTGAACTATATTTAATGATTTATATCACTGCTGGAAGTATCTGATAGTGTGTAGCAGGTTAGGTTAAGTGGTGAACTATATTTAATGATTTATATCCCTGCTGGAAGTATCTGATAGTGTGTAGCAGGTTAGGTTAAGTGGTGAACTATATTTAATGATTTATATCACTGCTGGAAGTATCTGATAGTGTGTAGCAGGTTAGGTTAAGTGGTGAACTATATTTAATGATTTATATCACTGCTGGAAGTATCTGATAGTGTGTAGCAGGTTAGGTTAAGTGGTGAACGATATTTAATTATTCATATAACTACTGGAAATATCTGACAGTGTGTAGCATGTTAAGTGGGGATGTTAGGTTAAATGATGAATGGTTTCTGTTTACCTAAATAGATTCTGAGAAACATTATCTCAATGAGTTTCCGTCGCAAATCACTACTTTCAGAGATATAAGATGCTTTTAGTAGGAAGGAGAGTGTATAGGAGCGGGTGCAGTCAGTTCGTACACAAGTTGTTTCGTACACCAGTAGATTAGTACACCAAAAAGTTGTTTCATAGTCTATATGAAACCATAGTCGTTTCGTACACTCAGCTCAGAGTTGAACTAGAGTTACGAAACGACATCACGAATGTACGAAAAAAACTAAAAGTCAGTGTACGAAACAACTAACAAAACCTGGCTACGAAACAACTTTTGTACGAAACACCCTGTAAACCCCATAGGATAGGAAAATATTAAAATCCCTACTTTACTCACTAACCTAACCCTACCTTTAGACTCACTAACCTAACCCTACATTTTTAAAAACCTATCAACTAAGGCCAAATCCCCATTAAAAAGTGATGATCTTTAATATCGATACTGGAAGTATGATCGATTGCTGCATGTTAGGTTAAGCGGGGATAAATTATATTCAATAATACAATTATGGAAGTATATGATCGACTGTTGCATTTTAGGTTAAGTGGTGATTGATCTTTAATAATATCACTACTGAAGTATATGATATAACTATTGTGCACGTTAGATAAGTAGTGAGCGAGTTTAAATTATAATATGGAGAACTATCTTTGGTAAAATTCGGAAGTGGGCATTCACTGATTTCGAGGTCGAAACTTAGTTTTCCTGAATAGTTTGAGTGGTTTTGAATGAATCTGGCACTCGTTTTTGTCGGAAATAAATGTTTGTTTACAGGTGTGGGGGTGCCCGCCCCGCCCCGCAAACCTTATTGCTCCGCTTCGCACTGCCATAGTATTGATAATTTTCTTTTTTTCTTGATATCTGTTACTAAACCAAACCCCACCTCTAACCTAATCTAATTAACCTAACTTAACAGTTTATGGCTGAAATAACGGTAGATTTTCGGTAGTACATGTAACACAATTATTATTCAATTGCACCATGGGAAATGGGGTTCAAAATATTCATAATGAATAATTCTACACGATGATGTTTGTTTGTTTGTTTGTTTGTTTAGAGGATAATTCCTCAGAGCCGTAGTGATCTACCGCTGCAGCAATTAGTGTTGGCCGAAGCCACCACCCCGGGAAGGGGGTCACAAACCCCCGGCTAACACCCGGTACCCATTCACTGCTGGGTGGACAGGGGCTCGGGTTTTAAGAAAGACCACCCATCTATCTTTGCTCCGCCCGGGGATCTAACCCGGGACTTCTCGGTTGTGAGCCGAGCGTGCTAAACCACATACTACGGAGTACCGTATGCAAATGTAGGTAAGAATCCTAGGACTTTTGGAAGCCCACTACCGAACTAATACCCTATCTTTGCACGAGTTAGGTGGTAAATAAGGTTAAATGGGGTTTAATATCACAACTGCCTTAGGGAGCATATGACATATTATTGCTCGTTAGTTCAGTGATGAACGAACTTAAATTATTAATAACAGTACTGTCTGGAAAAGAGTAGCTACAAGAGCAATCACGGCATATAACTTGATAGTTTTGTCATTTATGCCTTCAATATATTCCTTGATGAGGTCAATGAGCATCCCCTTATCCACAGTGGATATAGGAGTTGCCTTAAAGTAATCGTCCAGACCATTTCATCATTCCTGATTTAATGCAATCAAATCATAGCCATTAACGAGTATATCAACAATACGTCGTCACTTTTTGTATCCAGTCAGCCGTTTTTAAATAATCCGCAATCAAAATCTGCAAATTCCCCGAGTTTTCAAAACGCTCTCAAGGTTTGCAGACGCTCAGGCTCGGTGACGTACCATCAGGGAGGCTCATCTTCCCGCGCTGATCAGAGAGGCACGTAAACACAGAGATAAATATAGTACTTGAAGATATTTGGGTGTTTCTGATAGATTCTTTTTGCTATATGCCACATGCATGCATCCTTTATGGGTGCAGCAAGACAGCTGTGCCTTTCGAGAAAAGTTTGCACACGGAAAGGAGTGGCGTGTGTAGGGTGATACACGCCTATAGTGTGTTGGGGCGAGCAGTTGTGTTGAGAAACGGCGCCCCCCCGTAAGACAGTGACTCAGTCCAACACTATACCAGACCAGGTGGCCCTGTTAGACAGGGACGCCAGGACTGGCAGCAGCGGTGGACCACCACGACTGTGAGGCTTTGCCTCTTAACAAGACCAAGTAAACCAGTTGTGGAGTGGGGCGTGCCCTGTGGGTGAGAGACCCTGTGGTGGTGTGGCTGTCACACTTTCTGCCTTCCCGCCCGCATATTTTCCAACTCTATGCTGTAGTTAATGCTAGTATGTGGTTTCCGAGTAATGACGTTTGACTGTAGCTCCAAAACTAACCATAGGATTTCTCGAAAGTACCTTCATTGTGATTCCCACACACACATGGTTTAACCTATTTACCAATCCATGTTTTGGAGAAGTGCCAGGTCCCTCTGCTGAACCTCAGGCTCTGCTAACACCTGTTCATCCACCTCGTACTCGGGCTCAAACATAGGATTCCATGACAATCTGAGGTTCGTTTTCCTCATAGTATACGCGACCAGCGTCATTTCTTTCGGTGTCAGATTGAGCATCGTTCTCTAGATCTGTCACAGCGACAGCTTCACTGTCTGACACCGAAGTACAATCGCTCATCATAACATTTGCCGACAGGTGTCAGACAGAGTGTCTGCGGGCGTCCCTGTTCTGACGTCATCAATAACAGTCGTAGCCCTGTTGGAGGGAAGATTTTTTTTTCGCGCGCTTTTTACAAAAGTCGTGTTTTTACGGAAATAAGGCCTGGAAATCAATTATTTTTGGTGGATTAGGTGTTTTGAATGTGCATTCAACATAATTCGGCAAAAAAAAATTGGGTCTGGACGATTACTTTAAGAGAGCCAGCATCGTCACTCGTAGCAGTGGTGTCGACTGTAGATGTAAACAAACTTGAATTTCCCGCGATTTCAAGCGCCATTTCGCAGAGTCGAGCGAGAATAGGAGAAGGTTAGCGCTGGCGAACACTCACGTCCGCCAACCCTGGCGTTCGCCAGGGTGGCGTAAGCCAGTGTTTAAAAGTAAGGATTTCCTGAGGCTGGCGTTCGCCTGGCGGAGCATTGGCAGGCGATCGCCAGCCCAAGCGGAAGGTTTAATAGTACGGCCCTTTGTCCGCGTCTACGTGGGCGTGGCGATCAGTGACGTCACTCTGACATCACTGATCGCCACGCCCACGTAGACACGGACAGCAAAAACGTGTAGTGTGAACCCCGCATAAAGGGTGGGGATCGAGGCCTCCGCACGGGGAGGGTGTGCCTGCATGCGCTATTTGACGACTATATAATTTCTTCAATATGTATTATAAGTTTTAAAGGTTACGCAGAAGTGGATTAATACTGCACAGCCTATACTACCTACTGAGCAAAAAAAAACAAAAAAAAACGTGAGTGGTAATGGCGGTAGTGACTGCGCAGTTCTCGTCCATTATAACCATAAAAATATCTCCATCTGAAAAAGCACTAATTTTTGGCAAGGACAAACTAGTCAGTGTCTCAGAAAATGACTGCGCGCAGTCCTTGTCCATTTTTACCTTATTTTGTAACAAGCGTAGCCTACAGGTTTCTTGTGAAGCATATAATAACTCATGGTCTTTCCTCACTGACTCACCGATAACGAGGCACTTGGCGCGGATTATGTTATTCATCGCGGTGGCCTAGTTGCTCATTATTTGCCTCCTTCAGGTAACGGACGAATGTCGTTACACCACTCTAGGTTCGAGAGTCCTCAAACACTGCAACACTGGCACTTGTTTGCTTGGTGCTTCATCATTAACTTCCACTGCTTTTTTCCTCATCGAAGAATGCAATTTTCGCGTCACTTTTCTGCCTGCTTCTATTTTGTTTAATGAGACAGATCGTTATCTGTACAAAGGAAATGCGCCCAAGTTATAGATAAAGTGATAAAGGAATTCATATATTCAAGTCTTTTTTGGGGTTCGGCATGCGCGTGTAACAACGATGAACTGAGGAGGAATGTTTGTTGACTCAAATGTCGCAGGGTTGCTAGGCGACGATCTACAGGTGCCAAGTAGGTTATATAGGAGGCGGCGGTGTAGCGGTCCAGGAGGTTTGGTTATCCAGAAGGTTGTGTTTTCGGATGCCATGTAGGGCGCCAGAGGTACGATGATTACTTTTCATTTCATCCCGCCGCGCGGAGAGGCAACAGCTTGCTCCCGGCTCCTGCCTCACCCCAGCCGACCCCACGGCCGGAGATTTCCG
>JACEEZ010008191.1:117500-135000 GCA_016584305.1 Chionoecetes opilio
GGTCTTGGGTGAACGAGGAGGCCTTGGCACCAAGATTGCGCCCAGTAGCGTTTAACATAGGGCCTATGAATGGCGTTACCCTCTTTATAGAGATACCCTAACCTCACCCACCCTACAACGCCACTCCCGGGGGTCACCACGCGCGAGTCCCCATGCAGGCTCCCTTCCCATACCAAACAACTCTCGACAGGAAACATCAACTTGCCCTAGCAACGAGCCTTCTGGGCGCCCCCTTGGCCTCCTCCACGCCGGATTGTCTCTTACAGATACAACCCAATGGGAAGGATGTTCTGGTTATTCCTTTACGCGAGTAATTCTACTCACACAGGTAGACTTATTGTAGTTGCCGGAGATGAGTAATGTCCAGTAACACACATTTCAATCAATCTGTTTACGTTGGAATGTTAATAAGTGGTTTCGTGAGGATGTAGAGAGACGCCAGGGTAATTGAGGTAGTATAATTGTGTTAATCTACAATATATACACTTAGACGAAATGTACAGGAGCCCCTGTTAACCTCCGGCTATACCCTGACTCAGGCAGTCGCTGGTCTGTCTCCTGTCAGCGGTGAGCTGCCGCTCTCCTGCCATGCAGTTGACAACTACGCTGTTTATCTATCATACATATACCTCTGCTCCATTAATAAACATATAGCAAGTAGCAAGTAATGTTTCTACCATAGAATAAACTGATAATATAACTACTCTATATAAATATCTATTATGTTACCATCTATTTATAAGAGATTAAAATAAGCTATATGACATATCTACAGACTTGCCGGCTCTCAATACATGCTAACTCAGCAGTAATGCAACTTGGCCGGCAATACAACGTGCCACACCCATACCTATCATCCATACCTATTAGGGTACGCCGTAGGTCCAATGAAAAGTGAAATATAGATTATTTCGAATTTGGCAGGGTGTTTTCTTATGTAAAATTGAATTTTAAGGGTGGTTTGTCCTCTTCAACGTTTTGGTTTGAGCACTTCTTGCTATGCAAAAATGGACTTTTATATTTATATGCAAAACATAGCTTAAAGTGCGATTTTGCATAGTAAGAATTGCTCAAATGCAAAAATGGAATAAGACAAAATCGTCTTGGAATTCCATTTTACATAGGAAATTGGCATGGCAAAGTTGAGAAAAAGAATTTTTGTTATACGGCGTACCCTAACCAGGGTACCAAAATAGTTGGATTGGGTTACGATGGGAGGAAGGACAAGACCAGGGCGATGGTGCCCGACAACTATGGGAAACTGCACCCAAGGTTGATCAGGGAGGAGCATGTGTCAGTGACAGAGGAGCCATCTGGAAGATACCTTTGGCACTTTGTACCAGAGGACCCGGTGCCACCTGAGAAGCCTGCATTCAAGGTGGCTCAAGCTCTCTATGATCTGCTGGTGACATACGACTCCACCGACTCACTGATCGTACTGCAAGGTGACTCAACTAGGGCCAACACGGGGTGGAAGGGTGGTACTCACGCCCATTTGGAGAAGATGCTGGGACGCAAGCTCTTCTGGAGTATATGCGTGTTGCACACAAACGAGTTGCCCCTGCGCCACCTTATCACCAGCATCGACGGGCCTACCTCATCTGACACTGGCTTCACGGGTCCAGTTTGCAGTCTGCTGTCCAGCGTGAATGAGATGCAGTACAACGCAGAGTTCAGAGGAGTGCCAGGCGGTGAAGATCTCACGGAGATACCGGAGTATATCTTGGTCAACATGTCCACTGACCAGCAGGTCTCCTACCAGCTGGTCCAGGCTGTGAAGCGGGGCGTTCTCCCGTCCGAGCTGCAGGAGATCAAGTGTGGCAAGGTGTCCCACTCCAGATGGCTCACCACAGCCCAGTCGCTCGTGTACATATGGACCAGAAAGCATGAACTGACTGGCAAAGAACTGAACACCCTGGAAATCCTAGTCAAGTACTGCCTGCAGGTGTACTTCAAACTCTACTACGACATCAAGGTTCACCACAGACTTGAGGACGGCCCCAAGCACATCCTCACGCAGCTCAGAGTGATGAGGTCGCAGCCCAAGAAGGTCCAAACAGCTGTGACCTTCTACATGCGGACAGGAGCATGGTTCGCACACTCAGAATGTGTCCTCCTCTCGCTGATGGCGAGTCAGAGTGAGGACGACCGCAGGTTCGCCGTGACCTAGATTTTGAAGCTGAGGGCTGGCGAAGAGTATGGGGACACCAGTGTAAGACCTCGCATAACACCCAAGCTGAGCTTGTCAGCCACCAGCTTGCAGACACTGATCAGCTGGCAGCCTGGCCAGGTGCACGAGCCGACATTCACCTGTTCACTGTCCGGGGATCAGATCCAGGAGATCGTGGTCAAACCGTACGAGGTTCCGGAGTTCTCTATCCACACTCAGAGCACCGAAAGAGTCGTGAAGCAGGTGACAGAGGCTGCGGCAGCAGTGGTGGGGCAGCAGGCCAGAGACGGGTTCATCCGGGCTCGGGCCCGCCACCGGGAGACCATGCCCTGCTTCAGGTCTAAGAAGGACATGATGGACACGTTCTAGGCCAACGTAGAGGTTGTGACACTGTGATGTAGTGCCTGATGAACCAACTGATCAGAAAGAGCTTACCACGCTAGTCATTTGGAACTCATATTGGTGCATGATGCAATAAACAGGACCAACCGGACACTGCGTACTCATTTAAGCATTATTCGATAAGGGTGCAATATAAACGTGCGATTTTGCATAGTAAGAATTGCTCAAATGCAAAAATGAGAAGAGATAAAATCGTCTTAGAATTCCATTTTACATAGGAAATTGGCATGCCAAAGTTGAGAAAAAGATTTTTTGTTATACGGCGTACCCTAATACCTATCATACCCAAACATATGCCTTAACAAGGATCGGTTTCAGGGTAGCGTGCCACATGTCCATATAGCCGAAGTTGGCGCTGACGGACTATGCATGTAATAGTCCTTGGTTCAGTCTCACGGTGCAATCGCTGATTTGACACGTAATTATCCCAGTGATACCCCATGATTCTGTGAAGACACTTTTTACCAAAGGCATTGATTCGCTTTTTTCGATTTCGAAATCGTTATTTATTGTCCATGTTTCACATCCATAGAGTAAGACAGGGATCACAAGCGACTTGAAGATCCGGATCTTTGGCCTTCTGCACTGGTACTGACAATGCCAGATACTCGTGCTGAGCGACTCCATAGCAATCCACCGTAAGACTTCTTGACGTGACCACCGTCCTTGGCTCGCTCCAAGTTATGTAAAATTTTTCAAATATCAATTTCGTGACCCCCCCCCCCACGCATTAAGAACTGTACTGTTTCTCTAATGTTTCCAAAGACCTTGACCTTGTTTGACAAGGACCTCAAGCCCCAAAGGGCTTTGCCCCTCTGCAACCCTGCGACCATTACCGGGGACCTCCAGCGACTCAAAAATTTTATGGATCATCACAAAGAAAAAATCATGGTTAGTATTCCCAGGGATCTCTACAATCATTTGTCTACAGCTTTCCCAAAATCCCAAACCCCATACAAGTGTTGAAATTGGGGGCAAAGACGCACCCTACCTCACTTCTGTATTCCTGGAAAAAGCGGGATACCTCCCCACCTTTTAACACTCTTTTCCCCAGATTCAGGCCAGTCTCGGGCCCAAAAATTTCCTTGCAGGAACCCAAGCCCAAAGATCCCGAGTAACTCACGATGCACTGAGTCTACGCCTTTTTAAGATAAACAGAGGTGCAAGTACCCCCTTCAAAAATCTATTGACCCGCTGTCACAGGCTAAAATTTAAAAGTAAACACCCGTTTTTTCCCCTTTTCTTAATATTAAAAAACCGTCACCCACATTGTCAATAAGTACCGGTCCGGATCCAAAAAAAATAATACTTTCCAAAGGGAAAGACAACGAACGGGGAGGACTGTGAAGCACAGAACCTAAAGGGACGATCGTGGTTCTAAACCCGTAACCCGCGGTAGACGATGCGGTGGCCGGGGCCGGGTGAAGTCCGTGCTCCTGTAACCCAAAGGTAACGAGGGGGGCTGGCCAGGGCGTAGGTGAGGCCGTGCCCCCTGTAACCCATACAGGTAGACGAGGGGTGGCGGCGTAAGTGAGGTCCTTAGCTCCCTAAAACCCATACAGGTGGAGGAGGAGGATGCCAAACGTAGTCGGCCGTGCTCCGGGGTAAACGTGAGGAGTGTAAGTCGGCGAGGAATTATTCTGTCCCGGTCCATCCTGTTATATCCCGAGGGTCCCGTACTCCTGTGACGTGGCCGTGAAGAAGGGGGTCCCCCCTTGTGGTGGGAGTCGGGAACCCTTGCTTCAAAGCTTGGGGCACCACAGTATCCCCCCCTCAGGCAAATCCACGTTGGAAGGGCGATCGAAAAAGAAACGGTCGGGAAAGACGGGGTGATAAAGAGCTCCCTCTTGGGGGGCGAGAAGTCACCACTCCTGGTAACTGTTTTTGGGCGCAGATGTTCAGGGAAGGAATTTCACATTCTTTGGCAGCTGTGGGTCATTGTGATCATCGGAGTGAAATATATATAATATGACCGGGGTCTTTTATAGGGAGAAACAGGGGGAGAAGGGGGTGAGCCAGGGAGGGGCTTAGGGAATGTCGAGTTCTGGGGCTGGTGGGGCGGGTAGGGTAGGGACTCATGTTGTAATTTGCCGGGTTTAAAATTCCCCCGAGACATTTTCCTGGCGGCTTCCCGACTTCGTAAAAATACTTTCATGTCTAGATACCCTGAAGGGAACCGTTACGGGCGATCAAAGGGGCGGGGTGGGCGCCATGTGTATCCATAAATATCGCACGCTCTAGATCAGCGGGAGTGGAACATGTCTTGTAGGGTGGCGAGGTGCAAAAGGAAAAAACCTGGAATGTCTACGGAGAGAGTCTAGAAACATGTATTGTCCATACCGTCTCCTTGGCAACCCCCCGCGGAGAACTCCCCAGTAGGCGTAGGGTCTGCCGAACGAAAACTCTGCGGAAATGGTTTTAGATTTCCTTTGTTGTAGTGCAAGGGGGCAGTACCCAAAGCAAAAAGTCCACCCAGCGGGACGGTGAGGTTGAGCCTTAGGGGTCCTTTAGATGGCGATGAAAAAATCAACCATTCCGTTAGCCCCGTGGTGATAAGCATTTTGGATTGTGAGAAATGCCCAGAAAAAATATACTTTGCCCCGATGTGATTCAAAAAGGCCCCCCGGGTTTTGATGACTGTTGGGGACCCAAAATGAGAGACCCTCCCCAAGGAATGCTGGCCCTCATTCTGCAGAGAGTCCGGCATTGGCACTGCTTTTTTCCTCTAGTGAAACGATCGTACACTTTTAAAATATACCTGTCCCTCTGGATGGTGACCAAGGGCCTACAATTCCACATGAACAGCTGGGGCCCGCATCCTGGGAAAGAAAAAGGGTTGGGGGGAGCCCTTTACGCGGCGTGAACCCTTTTATGCCTGACACGAGGCCTGTTTTAAACCCAGGAACGAGCATTTCTCAATTTGTGGCCATCCACTGTCCAAGTTAAGATCGCTGGGTGGGCCCTTTACTCCCGGGGGGCTCTTTTGGAAGTGATTTAACACCATTTGCGTTGAGATTTGGATGAATGGCTGGCCTCTCCACACGACACGCCACCCTAATGAAATGTTGTCCCAGGGACTTTTAAAAAGGGGCTAACTGAATGACAATGGGTCTCTCTTGAACCACCCTCTCTTTGCTGTCTCTTTAGCGAAACGTCTGTTTTGGAATCAGAGGCACTGGGGGATTTATAAAAATTTTGATGGAACGCGGAGGGCGTCAGCCAGGGGTTTTCAACTCCCCCAAAAATGGCGGTGTCAGTCGTGAACTCCCAAATATAGGAGACTGTCGCTGAACCCCTGGGGTATATGTGGACGGACTGCCATAGCGAAAGTCAAAGGCTTGTGTAAGCCGGTATTCGGGAAAAGGGTAGGTGGGGAAACCTATCCTACATTCCCGGGTTATGTCCGTAAAAAGGGAAAAAGGGTTTTAAACTCCATAGGTTTTTCTGGGGGCAAGTTGTCACCCCGACCCAGCATATGGAGGAAAAAGGGGATTCCTATCTATTTAAGGTCAATTCAATCTTTTTGTTCTCGTAAAAATTTTTCCTCTTTCTTTCTATCTCCCACTTCTTCCCCCCCTCCCCCACTCCCTCCCCCATACACTCCGGGTACGAGTCAAAATGCGTGGGACATTTAATTCGCGATCGTCGATAACTGGTAGATTCAAAACTTTTCATCCTCTCCTCACCCTCCTATCAGATCAAGGAACACTCTTAGTTTCTTAATGTCCTTCAAAAAAGACACAATGTGGACAGATCACGTTCATAAATGGATGGGTAGTCGAGTTATTTGCTAAATTAAAAGTCGACCAAATTTATGTTTCCCACTCCAATACCTCGTCTCCTAAAAAACGCGTTCTGGGCTTTAACAAAGGGAAATAACACTTTCCCCGGATATTAGAATAAACATATTAAATTCTTCTATATCAAAGTAAAAGAACTGTATTTAGGGAGCCATTTCATATGTATACTTGTTTCATTAGTTAATTAGAGTCATTCGAGGTCTGATAATCCCTTCAGGAGAGGCCGTTTCATAGGATCCGAACATTCCCCTTTTTCCCGCTACTAAGCCCAAACCTCGCCTTAGTCACCCCGAGGGAGCCAGTCGTCCTCCATTCCTTTCAAGGTAAGACATGCGTACCTCGCTCCTATTCCCCCCCCCCCCTTTCCCTTTGTTAAATCTATATATCTATATATAGGTAGAGTTGGTTAGTTTTTTCATTAACGCATAGGAGGCCTGGCCTGTCCTTATAAGTGTTATTAAAGAGTCGTCTCTCCACTCCTCTCCAGAACCGGCCCCCATGGTACAGTGAACCCCCAAACCAACTCATTACTCTCACATTTTCTCTCCTATATATATATTCCATGTATACCTATGTGCTCAGTTGATAAGGACATAGGTGGTAGTTCTAAGAATGATTCAGTGAGGGAGGTTATGCTCTGGAGAGCTTGCCCGTTCCAGATTAAGTTTTATATGTGTCAAAAGATCTCAAACAGAGAAATAATTTCATGATGAATAAATAGGATGATGTTTCAAATATAGTTCTTGTGTTTATTGCAAAAACCCCAGGTGTTATTCCGCGTGTTATGGAAATACTTCCCCACGTTCTCCAAAAGAGTTTTCAGCCTACTCGGTGTAATTCTAAGTATCAACCCCGACTACCAAAATAAATCTTATATATATTAAAAACATGCTCAGGAATAAACCATAGACTACTTGCCTGAGCTGGTGGGAGCATTTCCCCTTACTCCCTTAACTCCTACCCTTCCCCTTAACCTTTAAATCCCACCCCTTCCCCTTAAGTTCATTCCCATTTCGTACTCTCCGCACGAGAAGTGTTCGTACTATAATCAAATAGTAAAGTCTAAGACAAATTTTTAATTCTCAATTCAGTTGTTTAAACAATGAAGAATCCTAACCAATTAATATCTTCATATAAAAGGTTTTCAACAACAAACTATAAAAACCCTGGGCACACACTTGTGATCACAGAGAATGTAAATTGGGCCCACCCTCTAGTAGGCTTTTGAAGTGCCGCACGGCCATGTATATCGCCAATAGTTTCCCTATCTATGTACTGTACTTGACTTGGGTAGTATCGAGGCGCTGGGGGTAGAAACAAAAGGCGATACTTCACCTGTACTGATCTGCTGAAGCACTGCGCCGACCGCAGTAGAAGGGCGTCCGGTAGTAAGAAGACCTGTGCTTCAGGTCTGGATAAGCAAGACGAGGAAGCCGTGCTATATCCTCCTTTATGGTAGTGAAAGCAGCTGCAGCCTCTTGTGACCACTTCAGCGGGGGTGTCGATCTGTGGGGGTTACCCTTCAGAAAGGGCATGTACGGGGGTAACGTATCTGCTGCTTTGGGGAGGAAACGGTGGTAGTAATTTAATACCAGAAACTCCCTGAGCTTTTTTACGAAGTTGGTTGTGAGAACTGACGAATAGCATCTACTTTCTGTTGCAATGGAGTAATACCTTCTTTACTCACCCGATGTCCCCCAAAAAATCAAATGCTTCCACCCCAAAACACACTTCGCTGGTGGATTTTGATGTTATTGTCTCGAAGGCGTACCAAAAGCTGCTGAAAATGGGTGTAGGGTTTGTATTATTATTATTATTAGTGTTCAACTATGTGTTTCTGTGTTCTGTGTTCTGTGTTCTGTATGGTTGATGTTGGGTCCCCTGGGACACCTGGCTAATCCACTCCCTAGGCAATACACTAATCCTTTAAACTCGACCTCACCTACGCCAGATGTTCTCCGTCAGGTCTTGAGTATCGCGGCCCTTTATAGAGCCAGTCTCTTGTAGGGGGACCCCTTAGACACAGACCTCTGTACAAGCAACTCACCATCCGCGAGTTTACCTTACAAACCACGTGTTACCTGTTCCTTTACCAAGTGTTAATAAACCCACTATCAAAACAGAGTTACCTGTTTTCTGCTCACCCTAAAAGTGCATACCAAATCACTTTACACATGGTGACAGCGTCGGTCTCTGGGAAAAGGTTAAACACTACTTGACTCCCGCGCCGCCATCCACGCCGCCACATTATTCCTCCAGGCCTCATCATCCACCCGCCGCCACGGATCTCCCGCGCCGCTACATCCAACTACCTACCTTCCACGTGTGACTCCGCGTCACCTGATCTTCCTAAAACGACTTCAAGCTGCTCACGCCACATCGTTCTACATCACCACCGAAGCTGAGTTCTACATCACTTTCACTTTCATCCACACGGCAGGGCAGCGAGGTAAAGTCCACCTCGTCTCCGCTTCCCACGCCGCGCCGTTTCGATTCACCGCCTCTACGAGATCTCCTACCACGGCAATCCCGGCGCCAAGCTCCACCAACGTTTCATCCACCTACTCCACCGCCGGGCTACACCCCCTCCTGCTTCCTCACGCTGCTGGTGCATTTTCCCGCATCGTCCACCTCCACCACGTCTTCAAACATTCGTTAAGTACCATACCATTATTTTATCTCTGCTACCTATAGCTTGTGTCTACATATGCTTGCTATCCCCAGTTGTTCATTTTTTTGGTTTAAATTTTTTGGGTAGTGCCATTCCCTTTTGTGATCCTGTGGGGGTGCTTCCACTTGTTATTTTATTCATTTGTGTCTGTGCTGATAAGAACTTGACCTCCCTAGAGATCCTGACCTGTTAATAACCGCAACGTTGTGTGACTGTTAAAAGCGCCCCGCTTCACAGTGTCTGCCCGTGTCTGATACTCCTGCCCTTTGGACTTTATGGGTTTCCGCTGAGTTACGGTATTTTAATTTGTGAGCGTAAGGGCTCTTTTATTTAGTCCTTTTTTTTATTTTCTTTTTTCTTTTGTTACATAAGTGATAAACTGACGCTCCACACTTACACATATGCTTTTGTTCCATAAGTGATACCCTAACACTCTCCAACTTACACTGTTTTTATTTCACTTTTATTCACGTTCTCTCGCGTGTTTTCCATATCTCGTACTCTATCTAGGATATTATATTATTATTATTATTATTATTATCATTATATGCCATAACTGTTTGTGTACTGGGATATTTTTTTTCCCTTTTTCTTCTTTCACAAATTCACCTGTCATCATGCAACCACCAGCGCCAACTTCAGTCACTCTGGAACACGAGGTTCCTTCCTTTCCCCAAAATTTCACAGGCAACAATTTTCCCCAGTAAAACATACTACTGAAAGACGTTGACGACGAAATCGCGCGTCGTACATCACTGACGTTTGCAATCAAAATCGCTAAACTAAAGTCCCGCTGTGATTTTGTCTAACTGCCTTGCAGGACAATACCTGCAGAGTGATTTATTTCTCACAATTAAGACCTAGGACGAATTTAAGACCACATTCAATAAATATTTCAGTGGCAGTCAGAAATCCGTATCCTTGCTCCACTCTTTAGACTTGCACCTACAAAAGGCAAAAACCCACCCTATTCAGTCATGTCAGCTTTGAAACAATCTTCTAACGTCAAATTAGATTTGATAAGACGCTGGAATCTTCAGAATGGGTTTGATGATGATGGGAAAATGAGTCTACAAGCTGTCGGTAACCTTTTTGGATACTACCCTTCCAATTTTCTCATACACCCTTCCACCAGCCCCCCGGGGTGGTGGTTTTCGGCCAACACTAATTGCAAGCAGCGGTAGATCACTATGGCTCTGAGGCATTATCCTCTAAACAAAACAAGCAAGAAACAAACAAGAAACAGCAAAACAGGCGTCTGATAAAACTTTCACTTTGCTCCAACAGACACCCTTAACTGCATTTGCTTCCAATTTTGAGGACTCTTCGTCCACTAGTGCTTTCAAACAATGCACATTCTTCTATGTCTGCTGCTGTATCTACACAACACAAACACCACCAACTACGAAGCACTTCTCGTCCTCCTTTAAACTCAAACACTCGTTCACCCTCAAACAATCGCCAAAGACAACGCTCATCTTCACATTCACGACAGTCCGTGCTAATCACTCACCTGCCTCGTATTGCTATTACTGCAAAAAAGGGACACACGATCGAGCGTTGCTTTAACGCCCAACGTCATTTTCCAAACCAGCAGTATTTTTCCACGCTTTTGTGATCACCATGGTCATGTGGTCACGACACTTCTGAATGTCGCGCAGGAACAAACGCTCCTCGATATTCACAGCAACAACTCCGCGACGGTCGTGAAGGACCACAATCTCCTCGCCATTCACATAAAGTAAAACCCTCAATGACTACCACGGGGACGTGCACTCCTCCGAGCAACACGAACCAGATCACACAGATGAACCTTCACTTCCTTTGTATACCTTTTTCTAATAAAATTTTGGGAAAGGGACCCAATGAGTTTACAAGCTGAAGTCAACCACACTATTTCACCTTGTTTATTGATACAGGTTCTTCAGTAATATCATGACTAAAGAGTGCTTTGATAACATCAATCTGTGCGTAATCGTAAATTAATCATTTTAAAACCTTCTGACCTGCAACTTTGTGGAATCGATGGAACCGCATTCACTACTCTAGGTAAAGTTATGTTTACCACATACCTATGTCCTGACTTGCCACCTGTCAGCCTGACTTACTATATAGCAGACGGCATAACCATTCCAGCTGACGCTCTCATTGGCCGTCCTGCTCAAACCCAAACACCAGGTAGCCCTATACCCACGCTTACATGGAATCTATTGGCGTGAACGTTTCATTCCAGAGGTCTTGAAACAATCTAGAGCTTTTCCTGACTCTGTTCACACTGACATTGTCTCCTCCACTGCATGCGACTCTCCCGAGTCTTCACAAGCTCTTGATTCCACATGCACTCCTACTGACAAATTTCTGATACAAGTGTTCTCCATTCCTAGTTCTCCACTTGCAATGCCTAACCAACATTCACCATCCAACCATGTCGTCGTTCCGCTGGTCGCCTTTCTCGCCCCAAACGAAAATGTAAGACTTTCGTCGCGTATGTAGCCACAGACACTTCTACGTCTAATAACACCACTCCACTCCCAGAAGTCTCCTTTACAAGGTCTTAGAAGACCAAACTAAGCACTGTCACGCTGTCATCTCGTCCAACGTTGAGCTTCTACCACCCCAACCCGCACCCTGGTAGAAAGTTCGGGTAAAAGGCGTTTCGAACGTCGATGCTATGTCTCTCCCTGAACGGTCCCCTCATTCTGCTTAGCTGTTCCTGCAGCGCTGTGCAGACTCAAAAATCATGGCAGACAAACCTTTATGTGGTTAAGTCACCACAAATTCCATCACTCTCACTTGTGGTACACGGCTTTTTACATTTACGTCTACCCAGCTGACGTTCGTGTCGACGAATGTCCACAGGAGTCCACGAGTTCAGTTTTAAATCCATTTCATTCAGGGGGCCTTCAAATTTGTCTGACCTTCAAGCTATGTGCAAAACCCCAGACCATCCAATTCACAGGGGAGCTTATTTCAACTCTTGACCGACTTCAGGAGTATTGTGTCTCTCCCCGTTGAGACACTAGGTAAAACCAACGTCGTCACTCATAAGATTAAGCTTATGAAAAAACGCCCAACCTACCTACATACCAGCGTATCGCATGGCCCACAGTAAGAATGCCATTGTCGATCGCATGGTTTCCGAATGCTAAATGAGGAATCATTGAAGACTCGAGCAGTCCTTTCAATAGCCCAATGTTCCTGGTTCCAAAGAGCTCAGGCGAATGGCGCCCTGAGTCGATTTCCCAGCTCTCAACAAACTGACTGTTCCTTCTCGGTATCCCATGCCAGTCCTCGAGGATATTTTGCAGAATTTAGGTGATCTAACACTGTTTTTTCCACCTTGGATTTGTGCTCCGGCTTCTGGCAAGTCGAACTTGACGCAGAAAGCCGTGAATACACTGCTTTTTCTACACCCTCCCGGACATTACCAGTACTGTCGTATGCCTATGGGTATTTCTGGATCACCCGCGATGTTCCAACGCTTGATCAATTCCATATTCACTGGTTTAATGGGTAATACACTTTTTTCCTACCCTTTACGACTTGATCGTTTTCTCTAAATCGTCCCAAACATTTCCAGAAACTCAGAAAAGTTTTCACTCGTCTTCAGGACGCAGGCTTGAAAATTAAAATCTCCAAATGCGCGTTCCTACGCAAAGAAACTACCTTTCTTGGCCATCTTATTAACGCTGACGGTATTCAAACGTCAAAAGAAAAAGTCAGCGCTGTAACTAATTATCCTACTCCAGTCCAATGTAGATCAAGTTTGTAGTTTTTATAGGACTTAGCTCCTATTACCGCAGATTTATCAAAGGATTTGCCGCCATGGTTCTTCTCCACTCACTTCACTCTTCAAGAAAGATGTGCCCTTCCAATGGTCTGACAGTCAGGAAAACGCTTTCGCTGCTCTTAAGCACGCTCTCACTTCTGCGCCTGTTTCTTGCGTACCCTGACTACACTAAGCCTTTCATTCTTAACACTGCGCTAGCTACACTGGTCTCGGTGCTGTAAATCATGCAAGACCACGATGGTAAACAACGCCCCATCGCGTATGCCTCTCGTCTACTTAACAAGGGAGAGAAGAAACTACGCAGTGACAGAGATCGAAGCCCTTGCAGTCATTTGGGCCTTAAAAAAGTTTCGTTACCTCATTCATGGCTATCCTATCAAGGTCCTTACGGATCATAACCCTTACTTCACCTCTTCAAGGCCAAGGACCAGTCAGGACGCATGGCTCGATGGTTACTTTTCAATTCAGACTTCATGTCTGAGTTTGCGTACATTCAAAGGGAAAACTAAAGTTGCAGCTGATGCTCTTTCTCGCAACTGTGCACTTACATGTCCTGTCACCACGCAAATCCACATTTGACACGCTTTCTCACGATGATCTCTACACTGCTCAACGCAATGACCCCACATGGTCAAAAATCATCTATTACCTTGAATCGGTGATGACTCCGACATTCCTAAGGTTCCTTCTCTTTCACATTACCTCCCTTTAGGAACAGTTGCTGTACCAAAAAACACCACACTTACGGTAAGCATGAACCATCTCGTCTCATCCACCAACTTGTCATTCTCCAACTCATGTCCAGTCTGTCCTTAAACTAATTCATGACACACCCAATGCTTCACATCCTGGCAAGGAAAAGTCACTTTCACAAGCTAGACTTTAAAATCTTCTGGCTCACCATGAGAAAGGATATCAATGACTACATTGAAGTATGTCATAGGTGTGCAAGAACTAAAGGTGATATACCTGCTCATGTTCCCATTCTCAGTATCCTGTGCCTTCAGCAAACCCTGGGAAGTTCTTGGCATTGATTTGTTGAAACTCCCCCTTACTGAACGTGGAAATCAATATTTAATGGTTGCTTTGGAAATTTTTTTACGTTTTTCCATTATTGCTCTACTGCCTAACAAATCAGCACAAACAGTGGCAAAAGTGCATTTCTTGATCATGTCATTTGTCCCTTTCAAATCCCCCCAAGGTTCTGTTGTCTGATAACGGCATTGAGTTTGTTAATCAAGTTCTTGATTCCTTGTGCCAACAGTTCAATATCAGGAAGTGTAATGTTTTTTGCTTACCGCCCCAGTGCTAACGGTTTTGGAAATTAATAAAAAATATTAATTGTAATACAGTTGTTTTCCTTCATCTTATTCACCCAAAAATAGTAGTAAACATTTTTTACCCTCCAAAAATGAGGGTCTGGGAACGTAACCTATTTTTTTACTTATCAAAAAAAAAAGTGAATTTTTTTTTGACCCCCCAAAAAGTGATGGTCTGGGAACGTAACCCCTATTTTCCTATTGAACCTGTTATTCGCCGAACACGAATTTTGCCGTGCACGACGGGGTCAGGACCGTAACTGTCGTGTTCGGCGGGGTCCGACAGTATATGTATATATATATATGTATATGTATATATATATATGTATATGTATATGTATATATGTATATATATATGTATATATATATGTATCAGTGTTGTAGGTCTCGAGACTGGTCTTGGTCTCGAGACCAGTTTGATGAGGTCTTGGTCTCGTTTGATGAGGTCTTGGTCTCGTTTGATGTGGTCTTGGTCTTGATCTTGGTCTCGAAGGTTCTGGTCTCGGAGTTTGGCTCGAGACCAGGTCGAGACCAGAATTAAAAAGTGCATCGCAGCGTGGGGAAGGTCGGAATTTATTATCATACATGGAGAAAAATCATAGCTGTTTCGATTCACGGTGCGACACACAGCGTTATACTGTCTATAGATACTGCCTGCCTAGCTCTACGGTGATGATACATGAGCTGAGCCCTGCGAAGGCTGATAGAGTGCGTGCGAGTCGAGAGAACATGCATGACGTGGCCATTCTCGCAGTGATAATCTCCGTTTGCAGGCACGCATGTTTGCAGATCTGTTCACCTCCGTGTACTTCATATATGTGTAGGTCTATGCAATTCCCGCACCCTTCGTACACGTAAACCACAGGTTTAGCTAGCTCGCTTGGAAAACGTAACCACAAAAAATGTTATTTTCCTATGTTTGTTTCTTCATGCCAACGAAACAATGAAAGCAGAAATATTTGACCTAGATGTTCAGTTGTTCACATATTTTAAATTTTGTAGATATATTTCATCCCTTATACATTACCCTTACCCCCCTCTCTACCAGGGCTCGTTAGTCGTTACATCGAGCACATCTGGCAGCAGGGTTGCCAGGTGCACAAACCGTATTATATACTTTTGGCATTCACAGTTTACTTTCTTGGCATTTTCAATTTTTCATCATAAGAAAATGAAATTCAATTGACGAATATTTCTTTCAAGTTCTAAAATTTGTTGAGTAATTTCTGGCAAGAAATACAACAATTAGCAGGACCTGTTAACAGTGGCGTAGCTAGGTATTTATCAATGGGGGGGGCACCTGGGGGGGCACAACTGACTATGGGAGGGCACTAGATGAGCCGAACAAGCCCATACAGCTGGGGAGTTTGGTGGGGACTGGGGACTTGCTTTCACTCACAGTGCCAAGACCCACCCCTTGCATATTTTTGCATTCTGACCAATATCAAGAGTATATTATCTGATGTCGTATGGACTATGGAAGGTTATTAGATTTTATTCTAGGAGTGTGTGTTGAGTACTGTAGGGTATCATCCAGTTGCTGATGGAGAACGAAATAAATCAGTGGTTGACCAAAAATGAAATACATATATTACCAAATATACAAAATGGAAATAACATGATTATATATATAATTGATACTGAAAATAAAGAAAAATGCATTAGTTTTAAAGCAGCAGGCAAAGAATTTTTTTTTTTTCCACTGAGAAAGTGAGAATACCTCACTGAAGCAAAATTCTTCTGTTCATGTGGTTCTCAGCAAACTTATCAACAAATACTTCTAAAACAAGGCTTTTAACTCGCCTGCTTTCAATTGACAACGCAGCAAGATTACGTAATCTCTCATTGCCCATTGTATATCTCAGTGTATTTTTGATTAATTTCAGAGCAGAGAAGCTTCTCTCTGCTGAAGCTGATGACACACGTAATACTACAGAAATTTTGGCCAGTCTGTAGAACTCAGGAAATGACTCTTCATATGGACCACGAATTCTCACTAAATCTAACAGTGATTTGGGCTTTTCATTGTTACTTACATCCTTATAGCGTCTTTCTAACATGCGTTTTGCAGAGTGCAGCTCATGGTTAAGATCTTCCTCATTAGCACGAAATGCATGAATAAGTCCAGACATTTTCTCAAAAGATAAGAACTCGGTACTCTGTGGATTCAGTGCCTGTAATGCTTTCATAAGTTCACATGCTTCGAACATTACTGAAGTGCCTTGTCATTTCTGTTAACATATGATCTAGAATAGGATAGAAGAAGTTAATCCGTGTTGAATCCTTAACACTGAAATCAGAGTGTGTGCTCCCTGACTGTTTTCCAATACAATCAGTAACAACAAAATCCTGCAATTGTGTAGACAGTTCCGTTTCCTTGGTGATCTACACATTCTACACTCTGAAGTATCAAAGCCATGAGCTGTTGAGTTTCTCTCAACTTCATCCACAAAGCATCAAAAGAGGCTGGTCTGACCGCATCTCTTCAAGGTGGGCTTTTACAGTTTCAATTTAATTATACAGCTTACAGCCATGTCAAGATTGGCTGATTGTAGCAAATTTGATAACTGATTTATCCTACCAAGAATATGTGTCATAATGGCTAGCTTCATAGCAAACCCAGCATATATTTGACCTAAAAGTCCTCTTGCATCAATAGCTCTATCAGCATGGCAGTAATTTGCTAAACCTTCTAGAACACGCACAACGGCATTCAGTCTCTCTTTCATTACTTTGCAAGTATCATACCTGCAAGCCCATCTGGTATCTGAAAGTCGTTTTAGCTTTCTAGTTTGCTCATTGGGATACACTATTTATTGTTTTTGTTGTCGAGGGTAAGTCATCAGTAGAAATTATTCATAATATTCCATGCATGCTCCCTCAGTCCTACCTAGTGGAACACGGTTCCCACGCCACACGGCAGCCGTGGCCAGTGGGTGGGCACCTGGGAGGGCACCGGCTTCTCGTGGGGGGGTACGTGCCCACCCATGCCCCCCTGTAGCTACGCCACTGCGGCTGGTAACTCTGTCTGGCAGTGACATAGGACGTCGAACAGTGAGGTGTACTGGACTAGTCTCGCTTAGTTTCCGTTCGCACACCGGAATGAGTAATCATGTCGGCATCTTCAACAGTTATCAAATTTGCGTTCAAGGACCACAATGAGTTTTTTGATAAGAAACACGGAAACCAGAAGCACACAGCAGTTTGTACTTTCTGCAAGCAAAGCATCACGGATAAGGTTGGCACGACGTCGGCTTTTATCAAGCACTTGCGGCGATCCCATCCGAACAACTTAGGACGATACAATTTAGTATTTACGCAGTACAGACCAAAAACATTCAGATAATA